>OVBA01003803.1:0-26202 GCA_900406435.1 Lepidium aucheri
TTTTCAATTTGGATTTTGGAGCTGGAAATACCTGAGGAAAACAACTACAAAGGCTCCACAAAATTCAATTCTAAAACTCTATTTTTATTCCAACATTATGACTATAAGTGATACCTCTTTCTTTGAGACTAAACTGTATCCTTTTGATGTAGGAGATCTTAAGCACGAGCATGAAAAGGTAGTAAGAGNTTGTTCAAAGAGAAGCCACCCCATTGGCAAAGGCTTCAATCCGTTCACATAAAATTCAAAAATAGAACCATAAGGGACGTTGGAAGGTGGATTAGAAACAACGTACAACTGAATCGTTGCCAAATAAGAACATTCACGTGTTCTAGCCAGCTGAAGGAGAACCTACCGGATATATGTGAACAAATTCTAATAAAACAAACTCAAGGACATACCACTCTAGCAGCACAATGAAGGGAGTATTGTGTTGTCAACAACCCAAGTCCTTATCAACGTCAGGAACTTGAGAACATCAAGGCAGACACAAAGCAAGGATGGACACCATTAATCTTAATACGAGCTAGAGACAAAGAGCGTAAACATATTAAGGGAGTTTTCAATGACTTCAAAGACTCTTTTATCATCTATTATACAAATTTGATTTGTTTGTCTTTGTCAAGAGAATCAAATGCAGGTATAAAAACAACACTTAAGCGGAAGAAAATAATTGACAAGTGGGGGGGAAGATCAACAATTTGAGCCACCTGATTTGGAACAAAACAATCACCTCAACTTTAGACTCTTCATTCAGTTTAAAGAAGTGCCACCAGATCCAGCAACCAAGCCAAAGATGAAACTCAACCTAATCGGAGGTAACTTCTTGGCCTTAGTTCATTTCTTGATTACTAACGTGCTGTACTTCCTTGCAGATAAAACAGATTTGAGGTCAAATCCTTTTCAAGGACGGGAGGATGATGTGATCACGGACAGCTCTAGTGATAAGGAGATACTCAAGGAGGATGTGCTCAAAGATATACCGGCTGGAGCCATGAAAAGATCACGGACTAGGCGCTTCTCCTTTGCACTCTTTTTCCCTTAAGTGAGTTTTATCCCATTGGATTTTCTCCTTAAGGTTTTTAATGAGACAATTTGATTACACCATCAAGAGGCCCATTTGTTAATAAAATTCTCAGCCAAATAAAGGCCTTTTAATAAAACTGGCTGCAGAATGCAAATGGGTGCAATTAGTGAGTCAAATGATATTTAATAATGTTGTATTTTCCACACAGCTTTATTACCTTGTCATTTTCGAGTTGTCTTGAGAATATGTCCAAGACTGAACTCTTCCCTATATATTTTCATGGCCTTAGTCTGAATAAACAACAACTTTTGAATTAAAAAAATCTCTCTCTCAAAATTGTTCACTCTCAACGGAATATCAAAGGTCTTTCGCAGCCTCTGTGCGACCTAACGATCCATCTTTTTCGACTTCTTCTTCTTTCTAACCAACAGCAAGTCGCTTATCTCCTTCACTCTCCTTTGCAAGCGATGATCAAGGAGGATCTCATCAGGTATTTATCAGTGACATAAATTCTAGCCTCATCAAGACAATTGCCGAATTGTATCCAAGAGCGCGTAATGGGTACTATATATTTCACTTATCTCAGAATGTGAGAACAAAGACTTCTAATATCCACAAAGACACTGTTGCAAAGAGATTTAGGGAGTTGACTCAGATTTATACAGAAGCTCAATTTAAACGGGAGTATGCAGAATTTAGGAGCAGATTTCCTACTGTACCTACGTATTTGGATGCTATTGTAGACGTGGACCAATGGGCTCGGTGTTACTTTCCTAGAGACAGGTACAATATCAATACAACAAATAGTGCTGAATCATTGAATATTGTTTTCAAGGAGGCAAGAAAGTACTCGTTGCTAGTAATGATTGATGCGATTATTGAGAAAATAGGAGAGTGGTTTAACACACATTGTAATGATAGCGCTAGAGGAAATATGTCTAAAAGATTGGATCCACTTGTGGAGAATATATCGCATAGTAGGTGTGAAGAGGCAAAGCTTTTGGCTGGTATGGAGCTTAACGTATTCAATGGTGAGTATATTGTTGTTGGACGCGATGAGATATCTTATTTGGTTAATTTGGAGAACAAGACTTTTGTTTGCATTCGTTTTGACAAGGACAAGTACCCTTGTGTGCTTGCCACATCTACTCTTGGTATGTACATGTGTATCAATTGAGGAGAGAGGATAAATATCTATATCAGTTGTGCTCTAAATATTATCTAATAGAGCAATGGACGTTGGTGTATTCCCGTACGGTGTAGCTTGTCCCAGATATATCTCAATGGGTCAGGATCCCATATGATATTGTAGAAAAAGAGGTCTTACCACCAGAATGAATGAAAAAGAAGGTCAACATCAAGAAAACCAATTTCCATCGGTTGGTGAGAGACGTCAAAGAACGAGAAATAGAACTGTGCCTGGCTTAGACTTGGAGGCGTGCTTTAACAGTGGTAATCAAGAGGGGTGATGTGTTGTGTTTTGAAATTCTGTTTTAAATTATCTCTATTGTGTTTTGAAGTTGTGTTTCTTTGTGTTTTGAATTAGGATTCTCGGAAATTGAGAAGTTATGTTATGTTTGTTTCATTTCTCATTGTCGTTGGGCCATGTGTTATAAAAACTATATGCAAAAATGTTACTAAATAATGGACCATCAAAATGTAATTGGCCCATCTAAATGTAATAGACCAAAAGTAAACCTAAATAATTGGCCCATCAAAATGTAATTGGTCCATCGCGTCCAACAAAATGTAACTGATAAAATTACACAAATTTTCATCTTCTTCTCTCTCCAAACATTTGGGACTGAAGAGTTAGGGTTTTGACAATTCCCATCAAAATTCAAGATGAGTAGCAATGAGAGTAGAGCTTCAACGGGATCCTAGGCTCGTCGCAGTAGTAGTAGTTTTGTTGCCAGAATTCCAAAGAGATGTTCCTGTGGAGCAACAATTTCATGTTTGACTTCGAGATTAGATAACAACCCAGGAAAAAGGTACTATCAGTGTTTATTTGCTGCTTCAAGTAAGGTAATTCTTAATTGGATTAGTGATTGTTGGTTTTGTTATTGTTGGATTAGCAATTTTTGTTTAGAGTTTGTTCTTGGTTACTAATTTGGGCTTTATTTTATTGTTAGCTAATTGATAACAAGCATACTTTCAAATGGTTTGATGAGGCTTTCGTTGAAGAAATTGAAAGCATGAGTAGTCAAATTAGTGGACTTGACAGAGAGATCACTTCATTGAAGCATACCCAAGATGTGTTGCTCGAGAATATTTAAGCTAAAGTTGAGAAAGAGTTGTCCGAAAAAATGGATGCCATGATTTTGGATGCCAAACAGAATGCGAAGAAGATGCTGATTCCGCTTGTAGCTCTAGGTTGTATTGTCCTTGTCGTCATTATAAAACTAGTGTAGTTCCAAATTCGATCAATCCCTGTCTTCTATGCTAAAACTTGAATGATTTGTAATTTGATCAATCCTTCGGTTTACTTGAAATCAAAGATTCACTTGGTTTACTTGAAATCAAATTTGATCAATTATTTGGTTTACTTGAAATAAAGATTCAATAGAGTAATCAAAAATAAAAAGGAAAAAATTTTAATTGATTCACTTGGTTTACTTGAAATCAAATTTGATCAATCATTCGGTTTACTTGAAACCAAGATTCAATAAAGGAAATTCAATTGGTTTACTTGATCAAATTTTATAAATCATTCGGTTTAATTGAAATGAAGATTTAGTTTGATCAATCATATCATATTTTTGTCATATTCACGAATGTAAAGATGATTTGGTGAAATCATATCATATTGTTTGTCATATTCATATAAATACACCACATCTTTTGAGGAGTTGTTGCCTAGTATAACATAATGAAACCAAATTTCGGTAGAAATTGTAAAACAATAAAATTAGTGTGCGTAATCTTCATAAATGTTATAAAAACCATAGCATCTTTGGTTAAACTATCAATTATAAATTTAGATTAGAGTAAACTAACGATTTCTTAAAAATGTCCAAAGTATAACTATGTGTATTTGTGCATAACCACAAAACTAGTATGACAGTGGTTTTAAAAATTCAAAATAATTTCCCTCATTTTTTCACTCAGGACCAAAAATTTTGATTTTTGGAAACAAAATATCAAGAATTCAGAAACCTACACTACTATTTCTTCTTAAATATACATTCTCTACACATCTTGAGCTTTCATATAACTCTGAATTTCTCTAGTTTATCTAACACAACTTCATGCACTTGGAATTTCGTAACCATGAGTAATGATGACACATTTGACCCGAACAAAGACCCAAATGAAGTGGACAAGAGAAGAGCTATTGCTCACGATAACCTTGTTCACTGGGTTGAGGATTCAAATATGGCATTCCAACACAAGGTCCATGTGGTGGGAAGATATTAAGAGAGGCTACAGAGGAAGTGGGGAAGATATACTTCACATGTAAAGAGTTTGAGGTAATACTTTATTATTTGTGTAATCGGTTTGTGTTTCCTTATAAGGTTGATTATGTAAACGCCTTAATCATCTTATGTACAGACAGTGGCACGCACCAGAGAACACTTTGGGATCTAGGTATGGATGATGAGGTAGAAAGTTTAAATAACGTGTCCGTAGCACACTGGGCTGAGTTCAAAAGCTGAAAAAAGGTCTGTAATCTCAAAAAAAATATAGAGGATGAGGTAGAAATTCATTGGGCTCATATTCAAGAGGTGAAACATGAGATATCTAATCTCAAAAAGAATATGAAGAATGAGCTTTAAGAGCTGAAAAACGAGGTCTGTGATCTCAAAAATAATATGGAAATGATAAATATTGCGCTTGCAAAGCTGATTGCAAGGTTACCAAAATTGCAGTAATGTGTGGGGTGCGGATGTGTTCTAATCTACTATCTAAGGGTTATGTTCCAATCAATCTCTAAAACTCTTGTTGTCTTTGTAAGGTTTATTTTCTAACGTCTCAACTATGGCTTTGTAAGGTTTATGTTCTAATCTACTGTTTATGTTCTAATTAATCTCTAAAACTCTTGTTCGCTTAAGTAGAAATTATACCATTAGTTAATTACAAAACAAGTTGCACAAAGACATTTTGCAACATAAGATCAAAGACAGTTTATAAGACTACAACCAGTTCATAAGACTAAAATCAAACATACTTCTATTAATAACTGTACCAAAATAACGAGTTCCAAATAACAGGTTTTACACACCAATTGACCAATAAGTTAGCCACCAATTCACTTCTTCGACTGTTTGGTGATGCACATCTCATATGGTGGTCTTCTTAGCTCAGCAAATGATTTTTTTCTTTTTCTTCTTCTTTGTGGGTACTTCTTCCTCACCATTTGCATCTGCTTCATTTTCTCACCATCTGCATCTGCTTTCTTATCCTTACCATCAGCTATTTCTTCATCACCTTCTGTATTTGCTTCCTCATCCTCACCGTCTACATCTGTATGTTCTTCCTCACCATCAACATTTTCAGACCTTACTTCTTCGTCCTTGTCTTCAACATTCTCCTCTTATTCTTCTTCATCTCTAATCTGTACTTCTTCCATATCACCAACACCTAGTCCTTTTCCTTTGACCAACTCTTCAACCTTTGTCAATCTACTACCCATTGTGTCCAGTCTATGATGCATTTGCTTAAACCCAGACACCATCAATTTCTTGATATCTTCAAGACCAGACACCATCAGTTTCTCTGACCTGTTACAACTCTTAGAGGACTTACCAACAACAATTTTTGCTACCTCTTGTTTCCAGGCTTTTATGTCTTCTTGTTGGTACTCTACAAAGAAAACTTTTATTTTTCATCAACTAGTCGCCTTGTCCAGCCATCAATGATGCCATCCATGGCATCTTCTTCTTCTCCAATCCTAGCAAGCAGATTTTCCTTAGCCTATGTTGGTTTCAAAACACTTGCAATCCTCTGCAAAGTAAATAAGATATACATGTTCATTCAGAAACATATATTCCATACTAACCATAAATATAATTCAAAAGTTGTGTATTTCCTAACCTTGGTTTTACTAAGTTTTTTTGTTAATCTCCTTAATACTTAACCCTCTTATGTTACAAGGTTTGAACTTCGTCTTGCAAATTTTAGAGCAGTCAGTGCGGACATCTTTAACATCTTCCCTAAAATCATTCATCAACCTTGGGGTTGCCTCAAATGCAAGAATCTGCAATACAACAGAAAAGATTATATGAGGAAGTTACAATTAAAAAATCTATAGCATAACAAAACTTTCATACCTCTAAGAGAACAACAAAACTTGGTAAGTTGATATTTGGGTTGGCAACACCTTCCTTAAGCAGAAGAAAAATGCTGTTAACTTCCTTAAGATTGTCAAAGAAGGAATATCTACCCTACGGGAATGACATAGTCATCAAGACTTGTGATAATCCGTCTTAAAACCTTGTCCACTAATGTTGCAGATGGCCATCTCTTCCCACTTCCTTTGATAACTGACGTAAGGAAATACAGTATAGCCATCTTCAACCTATTTCTGGAATATGTATGCATTGACAAAAAAATTTTCTCTACCGCTTTTTGTGTTACTTTCGTCTTCTTGAAGTGTTTGTCAACAAAATTGAGATTCCCCATTGCTTCATAATTATTTGGATACTGATGGCAATAAAGACCTGATAGCAAGGCGTGCTCCCTTAGTGAGTACCATAATACTACACTATTGACCACAAACCACAGCTCCTTCATTTTATCTGTCCGAGTCATGCGCACTAGTAGCAACCACATTCCCATTTTCTTGTGAAACACATCCCATGACATATGAAAGAAATGACCAAATGTAGATGGTCATAGAACCATTGCTTCTTCGGCGGATCTAGCATTTTCTCTAAGTTCTCCACTATTTGTGCTATATAGCACCTAGTGGCAATCTTAATGGTCCTGTTGTACTCACTTCTCTGAAGATACATGCTCTCAGGTGGGAACACTTCTGTTTATTCATTATCCGATTCCTCAATTCCCATAAAACAACAAAATATCAACATCAATACCATAATAAACCTTATACACTCGTTTAAGTCAATCTAAATCTGAAACTCATTCCAAACACTCTACATTTATGAATCCAGTTCTTAAAATTAATACTCAGAAATCTACATTAACCAAATGTTTTCATAAATACAAATCTCAGAACCATCACATAAACTTTATTCTAATAAATCCAATTCTCATCATCGATACTATAACAAACCAGTTCTTAGAATTAGTACTCACAAAATGTTTTCATAATAAAAATCTAGAACCATTACACAAAGTTTACTCTAATCAATCCAATTTTCATAATCAATACTATAACCGACCTTTTTTCATCACGTTCATTACACACACTTTACTCTAACCTAATTCTCAGATTCAATACACATAATCATAGAACAAATCTGACTTTTTAATCAATCTAAAACTCATAATTACAGAAGTACATCTATACGAAAACGCTAATACTATATGTTAATCACACAACTACACAAGTTAATCACAAAATCTATATGAACCACTAATTATATGTTAGTCACAAAATGAACCTAAAATCTCATAATCACTTTTAATACTATATGTTAATCACATAACCACATAAGTTACCATTCAAAAGTACAACTAGTTTAAAAACCACACAAGTTACTATTCAGAAGTACAACTAGTTAAAAAACCACACAAGTTACGATTCAGAAGTACAACTAATTTTACAATATACCATTAATAGGTTGAACTAACTTACAATTTTAAGTCTGATGATTCCTCCAAATCTTCTTATAACTCTTTGTTTTCCGACTCCTCTTGTTCGCTTCCTTGCTCTACCAAGTCAGCCTTTTCTTCTACACTTTCTGGTTGTTCCACCAGATGTTCACCTGAGTCTTCACAAACCCGTTCGGCCGAGTTTTCAACTACTGGATCCACCGCATGTTGCACTGAAGGTTCAGCCGCTAGTTCCACTATAATTTCCGCCTGAGGTTCCACCGAAGTTAAGCGACCAGACGTGAAGCGACCAAACAGTAATGGTCCAAATCTACGTCCCATATATCGAGCCGCATTCTTTGTCAGAGGCACCCCTCCAATACCAAGTAGGGGAAAAGGAGAAAGATTTCTGGTAAAAAGTAAGAAACGATTCCGAGGAAGGGAAAAGTAAAACAAAAATCGACGAGAGAGAATGAGATGTTCAGGAGGTGAAAAGGGAGATGAAAGGAAATGAATTGATTACAATTGGGTTTGTGTGAGGGTTACTTTGAGGTCGATTTTACTATCGCTTATTGATGCTGGGTGGTTTTTAATGATTTTCAGTTTAAATCTACTAAACCAACATTTACTAGGTCTATTTAATAGATCTTAGGTTCGGGTAGATATAATAGCCTGGATCATGAGGAGAACACAGTAAAAGACTCTATTTTCATACATTAATCAATTTAATTATATAAGAAAATATGAGGGGAGTTCTTAAATCATTTTGTTCTAGACAAAAAGTATCTGAGTCATTGACCCTTTTGGGGACAGCAAAAACGGTAATGAGATTCAAACAAGTGGTGATCTTTGTAGATCTCTGGGAGAATAATCAATCGCTTTAACCAAATGGCCCATTTACGAGTGGTCACGCTACTCTCCATTTGTCATCATATTGTTTTGATTCTATTCCAACATACAGAATCCCCGAATATTTTTATATTACATATTTTTTTTAATACAAATGAGATAAATGAAATAAAGCTCGATCCACATACATATTTCATGCATCATTGTTCAATTTTCTGGAACAACTTGGATATTATTATTCAGAATAAAATTATAAGACACTTTTAAAAACGTAAAGAACATTGTTTCCGATGATAGATAAATATCAAAAACAATAAATAAAAGATCATCGACGACAGCTTCGTCTAAAGACTTCTATATAAATGTGACCAATATTTTATTCTTCTATAGTTTTGGAATCACGATATATTTCAGGCGATTTTTATTTAAAAAATTGGTCCCAGATAATTGAATTGCACAAGGTCAACTACAAAATAATATATTAGAAAATTAATTTCGAGTTGGTGAACATAGCTATATATGAAATAATATCTACGACTTAGCTATATGTATATCCTTGAGGAGGTCCCAATGTTCGTCCACTAGTTTAATAACGTGATTATCTAACTGATCACTTTTTAAACATTAACGTTTTCGGTTACATTGATTTTGTTATTACATCATCTGTACTTTGATTCGAAGTTGGGATTATAAAAATAGAGATATAAAATTTCTTGTTGACTCTAATAATCACCAATAGACAGATAGTTTCATCCAATTCAGACTACCCCAATTTAAAGCATCAGTGTGAGAATAATGTAGTACATCAAATTCGGAAAATAATATAGTAGTACAAACCAATGGAGTACAACAAGTAAAAGTTACTAATCTGTCTTTAAATCATCAAAGCATACTTGCATGGTTTATTGTGACATTTCTACTTGAGCGTCTTTGATCACTAATCTATTGTCAATAGTTTTTGGATGATTTACTGAAATATATTAGAATTATGCAAAAATTACTTAAATTGATAAAAGTTTTGAATATTACTAGAATAGTTTTTTTGAATTTATAATATATCATTTTATCCTTTTTGATGAGTAAACAAAAACGTAATTACAAAACTGCCATTAATGAAACATGCTACGTCAGCCGCCGGGTGTGACGAACTCTACTAAACTAAATGAATGCAACATAGACGAGTTGATAAAACTTTAGTATAGTTGATCGTTCGATAATGTAGTGTATGGTAAAGTTACGGATAACCCATGGTTGAGTTCGTTTTCTTCGTGGTCAAGTTAATAATGACCCATAGTAGAGTTGAAAGTAAGATGATATAGAGTATGGTAGAGTTCATTTTCCTCGTGGAAAATGTAATTTGTTCCCCTTGGTAGAGTTGAATGTAAGATAATATAGTGCATGGTAGAATTCGTTTTCTCCGTGGAACATGTACTTTGTTTCTTTTAGTATAGTTGATTATACAAAAATGTAGTGTATGGTCAAGTTACAGATGACCATGGTAGAGTTCGTTTTCTCTGTGGAACATGTACTCTGTTACCTTTGGTGGAGTTGATCGTAAGAAAAAGTAGTGTATGGTCAAGTTACAGATGACCCATGGTAGAGCTCGTTTTCCTCGTGAAAAATGTAATTTGTTCCCTTTGGTAGAGTTGATAGTAAGATATATAGTGTATGGTAGAGTTCATTTTCTCCGTGGAACATGTAGTTTGTTACCTTTAGTAGAGTTGATCGTACGAAAAAGTAGTGTATGGTCAAGTTACAGATGATCCATGGTAGAGCTCATTTTTCTCGTGGAAAATGTAATTTGGTACATTTGGTAGAGTTGATAGTAAGATAATATAGTGTATGGTAGAGTTCGTTTTCTCCGTGGAACATGTAGTTTGTTACCTTTGGTAGAGTTGATTGTACGAAAAAGTAGTGTACGATCAAGTTACAGATGACCCATGGTAGAGCTCGTTTTCCTCATGGAAAATGTAATTTGTTACATTTGGTAGAGTTGATAGAAAGATAATATAGTGTATGGTAGAGCACGCTAATATAGTGTATAGCAAAGTTATATATGACGCATAATAGAGTTCATTTTCCTTGTTCAAAATGAAGTTTGTTACCTTTAGTAGAGTTGATAGCACAATAATGTAGTGTATGATAAAATTATAGATGACACATAATAGAGTTCATTTTCCTTGTTGAAATGTAGTTTGTTGCGTTTAGTAGAGTTGATAGCAAAATAATATAGTGTATGGTAAAGTTATAGATGACACATAATATAGTTCATTTTCATCGCTGAAATGTAGTTTGTTAACTCTACCAAACCGTTATGTAACTCCACCAAAACGTTACCAAACACTACCATTCAAGCCAGAATCAACGATACGAACTCTACTACACTAACAAAACTCGTGATGAACTCTTCCAAACTATAACAACCTTTACCAAACTATAACCTAAGTCTACCAAACTGTTACCAAACTCTACCATTCAAGCCAGAATCAACGATACGAACTCTAGTACTCATAAAAGAACTCTACTACACTAATAAACATCGTGACGAACTCTTCCAAACTGTAATCTAACTTTACCAAACTATAACCTAACTTTACCAAACCATTACCAAGCTCTACCATTCAAGCCGGAATCAATGATACGAACTCTACTACTCATAAAAGAACTATACTGCACTAACAAAACTCGTGATGGACTCTTTTAAACTATAACCAACTTTACCAAACTATAATCTAACTCTACCAAACTGTTACCAAACTCTACCATTCAAACCATAATCAACGATACAAACTCTACCACTCATAAACAAACTCTACTACACTAACAAAGCTCGTGATGAACTTTTCCAAACTGTAACCTAACTTTACCAAACTATAACCTAACTCTACCAAACTATTACCAAACTCTACCATTCAAGCCAGAATCACTGATGCAAACTCTACTGCTCATAAAAAACTCTACTACACTAACAAAACTCGTGATGAACTCTTCTAAACTATAACCAACTTTACCAAACTATAACCTAACCCTACCAAACTATTACCAAACTCTACCATTCAAGCAATACTCAAGGATACGAACTCTACTACTCATTAAAGAACTCTACCACACTAACAAAACTCGTGATGAACTCTTCCAAACTGTTAACTTTACCAAACTAACTCTACCAAACCATTACCAAGCTCTACCATTCAAGCCAGAATCACGATACGGACTCTACTACTTATAAAAGAACTTTACTACACTAACAAAATTCATGATGAACTCTTCCAAACTATAACCTAACTTTACCAAACTATAACCTAACTCTACCAAACCATTACCAAGATCTACCATTCAAGCCAAAATCAACGATACGAACTCTACTACTCATAAAAGAACTCTACTACACTAACAAAACTCGTGATGAATTCTTCTAAACTGTAACCTAACTTTACCAAACTATAACCTAACTCTACCAAACTATTACCAAACTCTACCATTCAAGCCAGAATCAATGATACAAACTCTACCATTCAAGCCAAAATCAATGATACAAACTCTACCACTCATGAAAGAACTCTACTACAATAACAAAACTCATGATAAACTCTTCCAAAGTGTAACCTAACTTTACCAAACTATAACCTAACTCTACCAAACCATTACCAAACTCTACCATTCAAACCAGAATCAACGATACGAACTCTACTACTCATAAAAGAACTCTACTACACTAACAAAACTCTTGATGAACTCTATCATACTACAAACCCAGAAACCCACAACCTAAATTCGTCAAAGACATAAACCCCACTGCGAAATCATTATGAAACCTAATGTCAAAAAAAAATTGGTAGAAATTGAGAGAAGAAGAAAGAAATGGTGAGAAGAAGGATAAACGAGAATAAGAAACAAGAGAATAAAAGAAGAAACAAGAAAAAATGAAAGGAAAATAAGAAACGAGAGAAGAAGAAGAGAGAAGAAGAAGAGAGAAGAAGAAGATAGACGAAGAAGAGAAAAAAAGTGATGAAAAATGAAGAGATCCAAGAAGAGAGAAGAAGAAAGAAAAAGAAAGAAAGAAGAACAGAAAAGAAGAAAGAAGAAGAAAGAAAGAAGAAGAGAGAAGAAGAGAGAAGAAGAAAGAAGAAGAAAGAAGAAGAAGAGAGAAGGAATTTTTTTTTGTTACAAAGGGTGCAAACGTAATTGCACCCTTCCCTTCTTTTTTTCTTTGAATCTATTTTATTAATTATGGTATAAATTTTATATAGTTGAGTAATATTTCATATTTTTTTGTCTTGGTATTAAAGCGAAGGTTTAACAATTAACAAAGATTTTTGTAAAGAAACAAAGTTCTAATCACTATAGAACTAAACTATTTTTGATTCTAACTAGGTCTTTAGTATAAGTTTTTTTTCGACAAACATATATTTTATTAAAACACAGAATCATCATATGTTACATCATTATAAAAAAATGAGGACAACCATGGTAGATATACTAGGGGAACAAGCATATTATGTAATATATATCTAGATAATGTATCAGCGCAATGATTTAGTTTGCGGGAGCAGTGTTTAAGATCTAGTTTATGGAACATGGTCGACCAACTGGTAATTATCATAGATAATTATTGAAGCCGATAGTCTGTTGACTTTCCCAGAATAGCTTGAACAAGATTGTAATTATCACCCTTAAATATAGCAGATCGGTAGCCTAGTGCCCATGTTGATTGGATAGTCCAAAGTACAGCACTGCCTTCAGATTCTTCTACAGTAAATCGTCCTTGAAATCTACCCATGCCACAATGAAGAACCTGGCCAGAGTGATTCCGTATTATCTATCCCATACCTAATGGTCCATCGATGTTGTGAGACGCATCGTAATTGTATTTGATGCTACCTACACCATTCTTTGACATCACACCATATACACTTTACCAAATTGACCACGGTGATTTTCTTCTAATTATATAGTAGGGTATTACGAGATTTCCAAAGACGCCATAAAGTCCAGAAGGGAATATAGCGGTGTGTTTTTGGTAGGTGTTTGTTATGATAAATTCAAAATAATTCCAACAATTTTGTTTCCACTAAATGTTCAGCACACAAGGTAGCCGCATGAATGCCCAATGATCTCCGTACCAAAATTGCATAGTGACAAGTGAAAAAGCATGATTTATCGTTTCAAAGTCTTCACAGCAAGGGAGGCATGTTGTAGATGTAGGTAGTGATCGGATTTGTAGGTTTTCCGCAACTCCTACTGCTTTGGATAGCATTCGCCATAGAAAATATTGTAGTTTTGGAGCTATATCTACATCCCACAACTTCATCGCTAACTCTGGGTTTTGTGACATTGGTGTCTGATGGTCATGTTGATAATGTATTTGAGCTGTAGCTAACTTGTATCATGACTTAACAGTGTACTGATCATCAGAACAATATTTCCAGACATGCATATCCTTTGTATTGATCGATGGTAAGAATACTTTAAAAACGTGTGCATGATCAGAGGGATCTATCAATTAGGGAACCTTCTGTTCATTCTAATACCCTGTACTAGGGTCAATAAGATACGAGACCGACAAATCTAGATTTACAGCCAGAAACAAGAGGGGAGGTCGTGGGGGAAATAGTGGTAACCAATTATCACAGCCCAACAATGTATCAACACCATTTGCCAATACTAACATGTGTTCTTTTCTTCAATAACTCAAGTCCATTCCTCAAGGAAGTCCACCCATACAATAGTTTTGTGCATCTAGTAGAGTTAAAAATTGAGGTAGTTGGAAAATGCTTAGCGTTCAAGACTCGATAGAGGAGGCTCGTAGGCCGTTTAAGCAACTTTAACACATGGTTTGCCAATAAGGCTTGGTTAAATTGCTCTAGTTTCCGGAACCCAAGTCCACCTTGTCTTTTTGGTTGGCTTATCTTTTTTCATGAAATCCAAGCTAATTTTGGTTTGTCATTTGTTGAACCCCACCAAAATCTGGATATGGTTTGACCTATTTTGCGACACAGGCTGCCAGGGAGCCTGAAACAAGTCATAGAATAAACCGACATAGCATAGGAGATAGCCTTTATTAGTGTTTCCTTTCCAGCTTGCGATAAAAAACCTAGTTTGCCAACCAGCCAATTTATCGGCAGTATTATTTTGGACATAGCTAAACATCTCCTTTTTATTTCTTCTAATTTGCTCTGGAAGGCCCAAGTATTTACCACCACCACCAACTTGTGTGGTATTCAGGACGTCCTTTATCCGATCCCGTATAAATGGATAGACGTGATGTCCAAATGTTATTGACGACTTGGCATAGTTAATAACCTGGCCCGATGCTTGTTTATAGGCTGCAAAAATTCGTTTAAGGTTTCATGCATTATGAACATTCACACGTAAGTAGAAAAGGGAATCATCAGCAGAGAAAAAATGTGAAATTTCTGGTCCCTAGCGAACTATTTTCAGACCACGTAGATCACCATTGTGGAGTCCTCGTGTCATGAGGTTGCTTAGCACATCTGCACAAAGTATGAAAAGATATGGTGACAACAGGTTTCCTTGACGTAAGTCTTTCCCTGGTTGAAACTCACCATACGGACTATCATTAACCAAAACAGAGAATGATACATTCAAACACATGTCATTATCCAAGTACACCATTGCGCAGAGAAACCTTTTTTCCGTAAAACTGCTTCCAAAAAATCCCACTCTAGATGATCATAGGCCTTACTAATATCTGTCTTGACTGCCATAAAGGTTTTACTTATCGATTCATGGTGTCGTAATGCATAAAAGCATTCATGAGCCACCATTACATTATCAAGAATGTAGTGTTGAGGTATAAAAGCCGATTAGCTCTCTCAGACTAACAGAGTTAATAAAGGTCTTAGGCGGCTCACAAGAATCTTAGATACAATCTTATAAATGACATTGCACAAGCTGATTGGCCATAAATCCGTCATCGGTTTAGGATGCTTCTATTTGGGAATCAAGCAAATGTTTGTGTGACTCCATCTATCCGGCATATGACCAGCATGACAACGTCCCAATAATGTTGAAAAAATTTAGTAGTGTAGCCATCGGGTCCTGGCGTACGGGTCGCTCCAATATTAAAGAGCGCTCTGCGAATTTCTTCTGGTGAATTCGGTTCTACCAAAGAGGCGTTCATTGTATCAGTCACTATAGGAGCAATGGAGTCCAATACATTAAGGTGAGCAGCACTGAAGGAGCTCGTAAAGAGTAGAAAAATAACGAATGGCCTCTGTTACAATTCCTTGATTCCCAAAAACATCATTTCCATCAGGGTCAGTAAGGCGTGTCAAGAGGTTACAGGCAACACGGTTTTTTGTTGAAGCATGGAAGAACTTAGTATTGCGATCTCCTTCAGCCAGCCAATGTACTCGGCTTTTTTGCTACCAATTTGTTTCTTCATCGAAATATTCGTGTTGCAATGCTAAGCGTAACTCTGATGCCATCTTAGGGGTTACATGGGAATCACCTTGTGCCATATCTATTTGGCGAGTTAGTTCATTTATACGTATGCAGGCGTTAGTGGGGTGAGTATGCCTCCATTTAGAGAGCACACTACGACAATGCTGTAAATGTGCCAATACTGAGCCATTATGAACGTGACATTCATCCGCTATGATGGCCTTGACTTCAGGTATTTTGCAAAGACGCTTGTCAAATGTGAACATTTTGCGCCCTAGATCTGTGTCATGTCGAATCTTCACAACACACGGACGGTGGTCCGAGCCAGCAAAAGGGAGATAATGACTCTCCGACGCTGGGAATTGCGCACCCCACTCATCATTTGCTAAGACACGATCTAACCAATATTTAACGGTGTAGGAGCGTCGCTTACCAATCCATGTCATATTATCGCCTTTATATGGTAAGTCTTGTAGACAACATGTCTGAACCATACAATGGAAGTCAGCACATCTTGCTAAGTCTCGAATTCGTCCACCTATTTTCAGTTTGGGGTGTAATATTTCATTGAAATCACCTTGGAGTAGCCACGATTCTGATCTTGTAGTGTGTAATCGTTGAAGTGTTTCCCAGAGATGGTTTCTTTGACTGTGTTCCAGCTGACCATAAATACAGGTAAAATAAAAGGAGTTTCATTTTTATTTATTTCACAACCAATCATGCGTACATTAGACGTAATTACATTGACTGAAACTGAGTTCTTCCATAACATAGCTAAGCCTCCTCCTAAACCAAGGGGCGTGACACATACAACATAATCAAATCCTAACAAAGCAGCAACATCGCGGAGTACATCATCATTGTTCTTTGTTTCCGCGAGAAAGAGTATGTCCAGGGCATAAGTCTTCATTATGCCCTTTAGGCGTCAAACTGTCAGGGACCCTTTTAAGCCCCGACAGTTCCAAGAGGTTGTATTCATCCGGATCCCGGTGGCTTAAAGTCCACTGTGCACTCAGCTGTGTTTGTTGGAGTTTTCTCTCCAATATGAACCGCCACATACAGATCAAACCAATGATGAATATCAACAATATCTGATTGATGGCACATACGTTTGGAAAATCATTCTTCCACATCATCACGGCCACGAACCTGCTTAAAATCACGTCGAACCAAGGTAGGTGGCGGAGATACGATATCATGGACATAATTATGTTTTGCCTTACGGTTACGGGTATTTGGTTAATCATTGTTGTCGTCGATCATTTCTTCATCTTGTACCGGTTCAGGTCCACCAGAATTATGGCCCGCATCATCATCATCATTTTGCAAGTGTGGTTCATCAGTATCATCTTGATTGTCTTTGTCGCCTCAATCCTCATCATTATCCGAATTTGCATTACCAACAGGCGAGAGCATGGGACATTCAAATTCATCATATGAGAGTGCACCACCGTGACCACAAAACTACAGAGTTTCTGAAATTTGAAGGAAAGAGTGCGAGAATCATCAATGAAATTGAAGACCCTGTCAAACCGGAGAGGGTTGTTGACATCCCACAATACACTAACTCGGACATACTCCACCAAAACAACACCATAATACGCAGAATCGGTCTCGAGAAAAGTCCCAATGCAATTGGCAATGTATGTAACCATTCGCAGGGACAAGAAGTGGAGTGGAATTCCCTTAATCTGAATCCAGAACAGAATCTGGACTGGCGCATCCACATGCACATTTGGCGACCAACGTTTCACAGTTACCATCCAGTCATTGAAAGACTAGGGGCCTCGTTAAAGGATTTGATCCATTGGTGCATCAGAATGCAACACAAACTGAACAGTATTGTTTGAAAATTTTCGTCATACAACATCAGCCCTAATTCCCCACATCTTCAGTAGTGTTGCTAACATAACACGGAGGTTTTGCTTGCGCAAATTCATAGGCCTAACAATGAGACTGAATCTGTTCCCAGATTGAGCATCATCACACAAATTGATCGCTAGATCAAAGGCTGGATCCACCATGTTCAAAGAAATCACTTGCTGTTGCCGTTTAATCCCATCATATGCCATGATTGAAATCTGATTAAAAAGTCTCCAAAAACCGTAAGGAAGCTTGGAGAAAAGGTCGGGATTAAATAGGAATACCATGATGGATGTTACCAGATCTAAATCCCCAGAGTAACTCCCGGCGGTTATAATTTGTGATCGGGAAGAGGCTATAACCGCCGGTATCACACAGTTTGTCTCTTGATGTGTGTGATTTTTGATAGTTTTAGAGTCGTATTTTAGGTCACTTTGCATCCGTTTAGCTAAATTTTCCATGCATTTAGGTCCATTTAGGTTAGTTTTGCACTTTTTGCATTTGCATTTGGAGTTTTGGAGTTTATCTAGGTAAATAAGCAAAAAGGAGCAGAAAAGGAGCAAAACTAGAGCTAAAGATAAATGGAGCAGCTGCTGGAACATCTAAGGCAAAAAAGATCGTGCACCCTCGGATCGCTACCTCGCGGATCACATGGCGAGGACTACCCAGAATGCTCAACAAAGGCTGCCTCGGTGACTTACCTTGATATATCTGCTGTGAAGGAAGACCAAGACCCATCTCTCTTCACAACAAATGACACACTCGGAGCCACAACTCAATCTAGAACCACGAGGACAAAGATAAGAAGCACTCCTCGCTGCTAAAGCTCGCGCAAGGACACCAAGGACAGATTCACAGACTGCTTGGTTGACCAACTTAGGTCGGTTTGAACATTAGGGTTAAGCAAATAACCCTATAAATACCCCTTAATGACACTCTTACAATTTTATCTGATGTTTTAGCCGCAAAACTCTCTATATTTTATTGTAGTTTCCTTTATGCTTGTTTAAGGTACTCTTTGATTATGTTTTATGATTGAAAGAATTAAGTTTGCTTTGATCTTTATCTTTTCTTTTTGCAATTTTCATTACGCCTTTAATTATGCAATCTAGATCTTCCCCAATCCTCAGTTCTCATAAAATGAGGTGCGAGTAGATCCCTTTGGATCTCGAGGATGGGGGAGATTGGAGGTGAATTCGTTGATTCCACTGCCTAGCTATCCGACCTAAACTCCGACCTCTTTAAGTAAGACTAAGCTTAATGTTGATCTCTCCCTGATCAAGAAAGATCTGATTTGGGCCGTGACCGAAGGCTAGCGCTAACGGGAACAGAGACCAAGTGCCTTGCTAGTGATGGCTTGATCCACGAAGCAGAGATCTAGCATAAGGATCGACCATTAAGCAAGTTAGGCTTTGCTTTACAAGTCCCAGTTCAGCTTGATCACGGCGAGAGTCAAAATAGATCAGCCGATCTGGATAGAGATCTTCACTGCGAGAGTGGGCCTGTCTAGCCCATATCCCGGTCTAGAGATAGCCCAAAGAATCCAACGAGTGGGATCGGCGAGTTTGTCGCCGATCAACCTCCCTATCCTCTAGATCTTTACTCTTTGAATAGCTTAAACCCTATTTTGCATTTCTTGCTCTGTTATCTGATCATTTCTCCGTTTTAGCATTTTGAATTCTGTTCTGTTTTTGTTATCTAGTGTATTTTGTCCTATTTGCTAGTTTGCGAGCTAAGAATATAGTTAGATATATCATTGTGACAGGATGTTAGATTGACTCGAACTAGGATCTAATATTAGATAGATTGTTTGCAAGCAATCCCGAGTATTTGATTAGACAATCCCACAATACTTACCACTACTCTCAATGATTTGATTGAAGAACCGTAAAAACTCCCTTATCAAATTGGCGCCGTTGCCAAATCGGTTTTTTCTTGTTTCAATTTATAGTTTACTAGTCTTAGGATAAAGTTGTGTGTTACTGCCTAAATCACTTGTTTTTGTTTCACCCAGCTTGGATCTATAAGGACCAAGCTTCAATCATATTTAAAAGTCGTTGTTATTGTCCTTGCAAGCCTCACAGGTTAACCTCGACCTTTTGGACCGAGGACAGACTCAAAACCTTCAACCTCGCATTAACTCTTGCGAGTTAAGCGAGTAGTCAGCACAAGTTTGTCGGTTGATGCAAACGCGATCGGAGGGCTCTCACAACCTTCAGCCACTCATTGACAACATCAACGTTATTCCTCGTAAGATCATACACCAGTGCACGAGAATGCAGCAACCGCAACTAGATATGGAGAATACAACACCGGGAACAATGACGGATGGAACACCACTGTTACCCAATGAGGCTGCCCACTAGGCGCGAGTACCCAATCCAGCTCGCCACCCTTGCTATATTGGTGCGAGCGATGCCCCAAGCATTCACACTCAACAGAACTGGATTCAACCGCCGGCGATCCTGAACAACAACTTTGAGATCAAAAGTGGACTGATCTCAATGGTCCAGAATAATAAGGTCCACGGCCTACCCTCGGAGGACCCTCGACCATCTTGACGTGTTCGAGTGGTTATGTACACTTATTCGCATCAGTGGAGTGAGTGAAGACGCGCTGAAGCTAAGCCTCTTTCCCTTTTCCCTTGGAGATATAGCACATCAATGGGAGAAAGACCTTCCAACCGGATCCATAACTACTTGGCTGGACTGCAAGCGTCTTTTGCTCAGCAAGGTTTTCTCAAATTCGAGGACGGCAAAGCTCCAGAACAATATCTCCAACTTCGTGCAGCAGAATACAGAGTCTCTAGCCGAGGCGTGGGACAGATACAAGTCATACCAGTCCTAATGTCCCCATCACGGTTTCCCGGAGGACACCATCCTCAGCAACTTTTACCAAGGACTACACCCGAGGATCTGTATGCTCTTTGACACTGCAAGTCACGTATGCTTTTTACAACATGAGATTGATAAGGGAAAAGCATTGATAGAGAACCTTGCTCTGGCTGATGGTCAGTATGGCGAGGAGTACGACCGAGCTGTAACAGGTACTTCTGATTCTGACACATCCGCACACAAAGAGTTGAAACAACTCCACGAGAAGTTGGACAAGTTATTGATGGTCCATACCAAATAAGTAAATCTTGTGGAAGAGGAGATGGTACAGGAAGGAGAGGATGAACAAATTGAAGAAATTTGTTTTGTCCAAAATCAAGGTGGATCAAAACTGTGGGTTAACTACAAGCAAAACCCAAACTTGAGTTATCGAAGCACGAATGTAGCCAATCCGCAAGACCAAGTCTATCCACCAAAGCAAAGGGCATGGATCCCAAAGGAGCAATGACAACAAAGACTCAAACCGGTACTAGCTGCATCCCAACCTCCAACCACACAAAAAGGTCCACCGGACGTGATGAATATGTTCCAACAAATCGTACAAAGCCAAACTGCTCACCAAACAGAAATCACTAAGAAGTTTGGAGAGGTACATAGTCGCATTGACACCAGCTATAATGATCTTAATTGCAAATTTGAGACTCTCAATGCGAGATTGAAGTATGTGGAGAGCAATCAAGCATCATCATTGACAAAGACCACCTGCCAACTTCCCAGGAAATCCGTCCAAAACCCAAAGGAGTATACGACACAATCCATCACTCTCCGTACCGGTAAAGTGTTTCCACCAGTTGTTAAACTGAAGGACCATGCTGAGGAGAGCGTTATTCAAGAAGGACGGTAGAACAAGTCAAAGTAGAAGCCGGTCAAGAATAACTCAGGGATACACCTCGCAGGCCAGAGCTGCGAGGAGAAGCTGATGATAGTCCGATTGCTGAAAAAACTGCTAAAACTCAAGGTGATCCCTCGCACGCCTGTGCAGCGAGGAGAAGAGTCAGACAGTCCCAACCAGAACACAACAGAGGGAGTTGCACCTGTGGTAGCTACCAGAGCTAAGGCACCTTTCCCTTCAAGATTAAAAAAGAATCAGGTTGAGAAGCAAAGGGTCTTTTTTGACAAACAAATGAGCGGTATTGAGTTGAAAATCCCCATCTTGGATTCTTTTGCTTTAACCCCTCAATACAAAATTTTTTTGAAGGACACTCTCAAGGAAAGGGAAGAAGAATGCATGGCCATTGGGACCAGATCATCCAGATCACTCTTGATACCGCTTTTGCAGCATCAACAAACAATGTTTTGAGATTGAAGGAACCATCAGAGGAATGGCCAAGGAAGGAAACGAGGGAGCTATGGTTTTCCTCACAAACCCATACTAGAGGTGTATGCAGAGTCAAGCTTGTGACTCTAAACAAGCTCACTTGGGAGGGAGTCTCATGTTTATCCTTTACTTTTGAAAACTCTTTTAAGATTTGTTTAGAGTTAATTTAGCATTTTCTTGTTTTGAGAACAATTTTTATTTTTGTTATTATTGGGTATTTGGTATGTCAATCTGTGTCTCAGGTACAAGGGAACCCAGAATGAGCATACCTCGCATCAGATCCTCGTAGGAAAAGAGCCGAGGAATGAGGTGAATTAGCAAAGTTTTAGAAACCCTCGGGACATGAGGCCGATGAAGGGGTGCGAGTAGTGTTCACATCGTCTAGAACACCACTCATGGACCTACTTGCACACCTTAGTATCCTTTATTATAGAGTTCTAGCCAAATAAATCTCACTGCAATTAAAATGCGCTTACTATTCAATGAATTCTTGAACATAGAGCTTAATAGTATAAGAGCTTCATACTAAGCGTATTTTGATAATGTGGCTAATTGTTTATGGTTTTAGATATTGCCACAAAGAGGGAGCTAATCAGGACTCAGAATAGTAAAGAGGCAGAGCAACAAGGGAAGTTCAAGTTTGGTTCTTCTGAATAAGTAGACAAGCCTCGGTACATGTTGCGAGGAGAATGAGCGAGGAGGTTGGTTGAGGAGCACATAAGGACAAAGATTTGAATCAGTTCCAGCTCATCAAGTGGTATCCATGAACTAACAAATTTGGCGGAAATCAAGGAGTGGTCAAATCAATGTTGGACCAATCCAATGGCTGAGATTGCCTAAGATTTCAAAATTCAAAATCAAAGGCTTGGATGGTGCCAACAACGAGGAAGAATCGCGAGTAGCATGGGGAGCCAAAATTGTCTCCTTACTTTTCCCTAGATTGTCTCCACAAAGACCTACAAGGCTCTCCTATATATTCTGCTCCTCTCACTTCCGCTCCCTCATCTGCTCTCAAAGTTTACAACACACAAATCTTTCTTCTTACACAGTCGGCGAGTCTCTTTTTCGATTTTAAAGTTCTTTGATCTAAGAAACCTCATCAAGCATGTCTTTTGGAGAAAAGAGAAAGGTCAAGGAGTTCTGTAGCAAGTTCATGAACAATGCACGAAGAGTTGGCCAGAAAGAAATGGAGGCTGGGTTTAAAGATCTACCGCCGATTTGCCGTGAACACAGACCTCGCCGATTCATTGTTCAGTCAAACAATGACGATGAACCAGGAGTTTAGACGAGGATCAAAATTCCAATCAAAAGGGCGGCAAGGAAGCAGTGGGTGACTCAATGGACTGGAGGTACATCCACGAAATGGAAGCTCCGCTCAGGAGAAAAGAAAAGGAAAACAGATCGCCTCGCCCATGGACGTCGAGTATGAGAGTGAGGAAGAGAAGAAAAAAAAAGTCGGGAAGAAAGAGAAGAACACCAAGTACCGGAGAGACATTGAGGACTTCAAAAGAAGTGGTTACTCGGAGAAGGAAGTGATGTATGTGATTTTTGATGGTTTTAGAATCTTATTTTAGGTTGTTTTGCATCCGTTTAGCTAGATTTTCCGTGCACTTAGGTCCGTTTAAGTTAGTTTTGCACTTTTTGCATTTACATTTGGAGTTTTGGAATTTATCTAGGTAAAGGAGCAAAAGGAGCATAAAAGGAGTCAAAAATGGAGCTGAGGATGATTAGATCAGCTGCTAGGCAAAAGAAGTCGTGCAAACTCAGAACGATGCCTCGCAAATCCCAGGGCGAGGACTGCTCGGGATGCTCAGGAAAAGATGCCTCAGTTATCAGCCTCAACCTATCTGCTGCGAGGAGAGACAAATCCATTACACTTAGACCATTCACTCGGCCTCAACTCCCGATGGCGAAGATCAAAACTACTCCTCGGTGCCCAAGCTCACGCAAGGACTCCGAGGGCAAGATTTCTAGTTGACCGACTTAGGTCGGTTTGATCATTAGGGTTATACAAATGACCCTATAAATACCCTTTAATCACTATCTTATCATTTTCTCTGTTGTTTAGCCAAAAAAACTCTCTCTATTTTGTTGTTGCTTTCATTTATGCTTTGATTAAGGTACTTTGATGTTGATGTTTGATTTGAATGAAATTATTTTAGTTTGATCTTCATATTTACTTTCTGCTCTTTATTTTTATTGTTGTTTATGTTCATGCTAATGAGATCTCCTCTGATCCTCCACTCTCAAACCATGAGAAGTGAGTAGATCCTTGTGGATCTCGAGGATAGGGAGATCGGAGGTGAAACCACCGATCCACTCGCCTTGCAAACAATGATCTGATTCGATCTCTTCTCACATGGACGATCTTAAGGCCGATCTCTCCCTGATTAAGAGAGATCTGATTTGGGCTGAAACCTAAAGCTAGTGCTAAGGGAATCTGAGACCGATCGCCATGTGAGTGAAAGTTTGATCCACCGAGGAGAGATCTAGTATTGTGGATCGGCTATNATCTATTGGGCTGAACTTAAAGATTCTGATTTGGTATGATCGTGGCTAGCGCCGTAATAGATCAGCCGGATTGGAAATGGGTCTTCACAATGAGAATAGGTTGATCTAGCTTGTCCCGGTCTAGGGATCGCCTTATATAGCTTGGCGAGGTTGAATCGGCGAGTTTACCGCCGATCAAACACCTCCTATCCTCTAGATTCATGCTTTTTACCTTAGATTCACTTATTGCTATCATCTTGCTCTGTTTATTGATAATTTCTCTATTTTTGTGTGTTTGGATTCTGTTTTTATTTTGTCATGTAGCTTATCTTGTCCTATTGGCTAGATTGCAAGCTTACTAGAAAACATAGTCTATCTTTGTGACAGATTGATAGGTTGCATGGACTAGGAACTAGTAGTAGATAGGGTGATTACAAGTAACTACTGAGTATTGGTTCGACATCCCATTTACTTACCACCATGCTTCAATGATTTGATCACTTATGCCAAAAACCTTGTTATCAAATTGGCGCCGTTGCCAAATCCGTTTTTGCTTGTTCCAATTTATAATTTGCTATTCTTAGGATCAGGTTTATTGTCATTACTATTCAAACTTGTCTGTGTTTCACTAAGCTTGGATCTCTAAGGACCAAGGCTCCACCTTATTGACATGTTGTTTCTGTCTTTGCAGGCCTCGTAGGTACCCTCGCCATTTGACACCGAGGCCAGCGACAGAATCAACATCCTCGTTTCAACTCCTGCGAGTTGTGCGAGTAATCAGTTCAGTTTCTTCGGTTGATGCACACACGGTCGAAAGGTTCTCACCACCTTCCACCACCCGCCGACGATATCAACCAGCTCACTCGTGAGATCTGACGAAGGCGCAGTACAATGTAGCAACCAGAGCCAGACCTGGATAATTCTACACTAGGAACGACATTGGATGGAACTCCTCCGTTGGTTAATAAGGCCGCCCACCAAGCGCGAGCACAGAACACAGATCAGAACAACAATTTCGAGATCAAGAGTGGTCTTATCTCCATGGTGCAGAATAACAAATTTCATGGTCTACCCTCAGAGGACCCCCTCGACCACCTCGACGAGTTTGAGAGATTATACTCACTCACACGTATCAATGGGGTGAGTGAAGATGCCTTTAAGCTCAGGCTTTTTCCTTTCTCTCTAGGGGATAGAGCACATTAGTGGGAAAAACACCTTCCCACCGGATCAATCACAACTTGGCCGGAGTGTAAACACATGTTTCTCACCAAGTTCTTTTCAAACTCACGCATAGCAAAGCTTCGAAACAGCATATCCAACTTTGTCGAGCAAAGTAGCGAGTCTTTGGCCGAGGCGTGGGATCGGTACAACACTTACCAAGCTCAATTCCCTCATCATGGTTTCAGGGAAGATACCATCCTCAACAACTTCTACCGAGGAGTTCTCCCGAGGATACGTATGTTGTTGGACACCGCAAGTCATGGGAGCTTTCTCCAGTAGGATATCAACAAAGGACGTGCATTGATTGAGAACCTCGCCTTAGCCGATGGACAGTATGGCGAGGAATATGACTGAGCTGTCAGGGAAACCTCAGATTCCGACACTTCCGCAAGAAAGGAGTTAAAGCAACTTCATGA
>OVBA01003804.1:0-26197 GCA_900406435.1 Lepidium aucheri
TGGTGCGATTTGGTGTTGAAGCTTCCTCTTCTTTGCTTAGCACTTCAGCCATAGTTTCTCAAAGTTTCTCCCTTAGCTTGCGTGCTCTAGCTCTAGTCATAGGTCTGTTTGGTTCCATTGGCTTGATGCCCTCATCATAGAGAACCTATAACTAGGTGTAGGGAATGATGATAGGAGTCTAGTCCAAGAAATAAGGAAAGTAAGACTCTTTGACAAGAATCATATGGAGCTCACTTCAATAGATAGTTTGTTATACAAGCATGATCATAGGGAGAGCATTATGTCTAATCACTGCAAGAGAATAGGCCACACAAAGAATAAGTGTTGGATTCCTCATCTACATTTCAAACCAAACAAGTGGAAGGATCAAAAGGCCACCACATGATTAGTAACCTTAAGATGATAATGTAGAACTAGAACTTACTACTCTCACAAACTAGCTAACTCTCTTGTTAATAACTAAGGTGATTCTCACCACTTGTTTAGTAACCTTAAATTTAAAGAAAACTTAAAACTAGTTGTAGGGAATGTGAACATAGCTAATGATGATAGGATTCTAGTCCAAGGAAAAGGGAAACTAAGACTCTCTCACAAGAATCGTGTGGAGCTCACCATAGTAAAAACTGTGTTATACAAGGATAATGCTACGAAGAGAATGGTGTCTGATCATTGCAAAAGAATGGGCCTCACCAAGGATACGTGTGGGATCTCCCATTTACATTTCAAACCTAACAAGTAGAAGGATAAAAAGTTCAACACATGATTAGTAACCTTATGTTGATAGAAAATGTAGAACTAGTGGCAAATTCTCTAGTTATTTACTCAGCTGCTCCTCACCACTTGTTAAGTAACCTTAAGTTGATAGAGAACGTATAAAAGTATAGGGAATTTATATATAGCTATTGGTGATAGGATTCTAGTACAAGGAATAGGGAATCTTAGACTCCTTGCTATGATTCATTTGGAGCTCAACTCAGCAAATAGTGTGTTATACAGGCATGCTGCTAGGAAGAGCATGGTGTGTGATCAGTGCTAGAGGATGGGCCACGACAAGGATAAGAGTTGGAACCTCCATCTACATCTCAAACCAAACAAGTGGAAGTATCAAAATTCCACTTCATGTTTAGTAACCATAAGTTGATAGAGAATGTAGAACTAGTACTTACTACTCTCACAAACCAGCTAACTTTCTTGCTATTGACTCAGGTGTTTCACACCACCTTTGTTGTAACCTTAAGTTGATAGAAAACATAAAAGTAGCTGTAGGAAATGTAGACATAGCTAACAGTGATAGGATTCAAGTCCATGGAATAGGGAAACTAAGACTCTTTGACAATTATCATGTGGAGCTAACCTCAGCAAAAAGTGTGTTATATAAGCATGATGGCAGGAAAAGCACGGTGTCTTATTACTGCTAGAGAATGGGCCTCACTAAGGATACATGTTTGAGTCCCCATCTACGTGTGAAACCGAACAAGTGGAAGGATCAAAAGCCCACCATATGATTAGTAACCTTAAGATGATAGAGAATGTAGAACTAGAACTTACTGTTCTCACAAACCGGCGAGTTCTCTTCTTAATGACTCAAGTGATTCTCACCACTTGCTTTGTAGCCTTAAATTTATAGAGAACGTAGAATTAGATGTAGGGAATCTATACATAGCTAATGATGTTAGGATTCTCGTTCAAAAAATAGGGAAACTAAAACTCTTTGACAAGAATCGTGTCGAGCTCACCTCTGCAAATAGTGTGTTATACAAGCATGATGGTAGGAAGAGCATGGTGTCTTATCACTGAGAAAATGGGCCACAACAAGAATAAATATTGGATTCCCCATCTACATCTCAAACCAAACAAGTACAGTATCAAAAGGCCACCACATGATTAGTAACCTTAAGAGGATAGAGAATGTATAACTAGCACTTACTACTCTCAGAATCCTGCTAACTCTCTTGTTAATGACTGATGTGCTTCTCACCACTTGCTTATTAACCTTAAACTTAAAGAGAACGTAGAACTAGCTGTAAAGAATGTGGAAATAGCTAATGATGATTGGATTCTAATTCAAGAAATAGGGACACTATGACTCTTTGACAAAAATTGTGTGGAGCTCACGTTAGTAAATAGTGTGTTATACAAGCATGATGGTAAGAAGAGCTTGGTGTTTGATCACTACAAGAGAATTAACCACAGCAAAAATAAGTGTTGGATTCCCCTTCTACATCTCAAAGCAAACAAGGGGAAGGATCAAAAAGCCACCATATGATTAGTTACCTTAAGATGATAGAGAATGTGGAACTAGCACTACTACTCTGACAAACTGGCTAATTCTCTTGTCAATTACTCTGGTGCTTCTCACCATTTGTTTAGTAACCTTAATGATGATAGGATTATATTATAAGGAATAGGGAAACTAGGACTCTATGACAAGAATTGTTTGGAGCTAACCTCTCCAAAAAGTGTGTTATACAAGCATGATGGTTGGAAGAGCCTAGTGTTTGATCATTGCAAGAAAATGGGCCTCACCAAGGATAAGTGTTGGATTCCCCATCTACATCTCAAACCAAACGAGTGGAAAGATGAATAGGGAACCACATGATTAGTGACTATAGGTTGATATAGAACGTAGAACTAGCACTTGCTACTCTCAAAACCCGGATAATTCTCTTGTTATTGACTTAGGTGATCCTTACTACTTGTTTAGTAACCTTAAGTTGATAGAGAACGTATAAAAGTGTATGGAATTTAGACATAGCTATTGGTGATAGGATTCTAATTGAAGGAACATGGAATCTAAGACTCTTCGCTAAGATTTGTGTGGAGCTCAACTCAGAAAATAGTATGTTATACAAGCATTATGGTAGGAAGAGCATGGTGTGTTATCCGTGCAAGACAATGGGCCACAACAAGGATAAGTTTTGGATTCTCCATCTACATCTCAAACCAAATAATTGGAAGGATCAAATGGCCACTACATAATTAGTAACCGTAAGTTGATTGAGCATGTAGAACTAGCACTTACTACTCTCGCAAACCAGCAAATTCTCTTGTTATTGATTCATGTGTTTCACACCACTTTTTTAGTAACCTTAAGTTGATAAAGAATGTAACAATAGATGTAGGGAATGTGTACATAGCTAATGGTGATATGATTCTAGTCCAAGGAATAGGAAAACTAAGACTCTTTAACAAGAATCGAGTAGAGCTCACCTCAGCGAAATGTGTGGTATTTAAGCATCATGGTAGGAAGACCATGGTGTCAGGTCACTACAAGAGAATGGGCCACATTAAGGATACGTGTTGCATAATCCATCTACATATCAAACCAAACAAGTTGGAGGATCAAAAGGCCACAACATGATTAGTAACCTTAGGTTGTTAGAGAACGTAGAACTAGCACTTATTACTCTCACAAACTAGCTAAATCTCATGTTACTGACTCAAGTGCTTCTCACCACTTGTTTCGTAACCTTAAATTTATAGAGAACGTAGAACTAGATGTAGGGAATGTGGACATAGCTAATGATGATGGGATTCAAGTCCAAGGAATGGGGAGACTAAGACTCTTTGACAAGAATCATATGGACCCCACCTCTTAAAAAGTTTGTTATACAAGCATGATGGTAGGAAGAGGGGTTTCTGATCACAGCAAGAGAATGGGCCTCACCACGGATAAGTGTTTGATTCCCTATCTCCATCTCTAACCAAACAAGTGGAAGGATCAAAAGGCAACAACATGATTTGTAACCATAACTTGATTGAGAATGTAGAACTAGCATTTACTACTCTCACAAACTAGCTAACTCTCTTGTTATTGACTCATGTGTTTCACACCACTATTTTAATAACCTTAAGGTTATAGAGAACGTAGAACTAGCAGTAAGGAATGAGGACATAGCTAATGCTGATAGCATTCTAGTCCAAGGAATAGGAAACTAAGACTCTTTGACAAGAATTGTGTGGAGCTCACCTCAGCAAAAATTGTGTTTTATAAGCATGATGGTAGGAGGAGCATGGTGTCTAATCACTGCAAGAGAATGGGCCACAATAAGGATAATTGTTGCATAATCCATCTGCATATAAAACCAAATAAGTGGAAGGATCAAAAAGCCACCACATGATTAGTAACCTTAGATTGATAGAGAATGTAGAACTAGCACTTACTACTCTCACAAAACTACATAACTGTCTTGTTATTGATTCAGGTGTTCCTCACCACTTCTTTAGTAACCATAAGTTGATAAAGAACATAGATCTAGCTATAGGGAATTTATACATAGCTAATGTTAATAGGATTCTAGTCAGAGGAATAGGGAATCTAAGATTTTTTAATAAGAATCGTATGGAGCTCAACTGAACAAATATTGTGTTATACAAGCATGATGGTAAGAAGAGCATGGTGTGTTATCACTGCAAAAGAGAATGGGACACAGCAAGGAAAAGTGTTGGATAATTCATCTACATCGCAAACCAAACAAATGGAATAATCATAAAGCCACAACATGAATAGTAACTTTAGGTTGATTGAGAACACAGAATTAGTACTTACTACTCTCAAAAACCAGCTAATAATGATAGGATTCTAGTCCAAGGAATAAGGAAACTAAGACTCTTTGATAAGAATGGTGTGGAGCTCACCTCTGCAAAGAGTGTGTTATATAAGCATGATGGTAGGAATAGCATGGTTTCTGATCACTGCAAGAGAATGTGCCACACTAAGGATAAGTGTTGCATTATCCATTACATTAGAAACGAAACCGTGAATGGGTCAAAAGACTACCACATGATTAGTAACCTTGGGTTGATAGAGAACGTAGAACTAGCACTTATTACTCTCACAAACTGGCTAACTCTCTTGTTATTGATTCATGAGTTTTTAAGTACTTCTTTAGTAACCTTATGTTGATAGAGGACAAAGATCTAGCTGTAGGGAATTTAGAAATAATGAATGGTGATAGGATTCTAGTCTAAATAATAGGGAATCAAAGGTTTTTTGATAAGAATCATGTGGAGCTCAACTCAGCAAATAGTATTTTATACAAGCATAATGGTAAGAAGAGCATGGTGTGAAATCCCTGCAAGAGAATGGGCCACACCAAGGATAAGTGTTGGATAATCTATCTACATGGCAAACCAAACAAGTGGAAGGATCAAAAGGCCACAACTTGATTAGTAACCTCAGGTTGATAGAGAACATAGAACTAGCAGTTACTACTCTTTCAAACCGGCTAACTCTCTTGTTATTTACTTAGGAGCTTTTGACCACTTGTTTAGTAACCTTAAGTTTATAGAGAACATAGAACTAGTTGTAGGTAATGTGGCCATAGCTAATGGTTATAGGATTCTTGTCCAAGGTATAGGGAAACTAAGACTCTTTGACAAGAATCATGTGCAGCTGAACTTAGCAAAAAGTGTGTTATACAAGCATGATGGTAGGAAGAGTGTGGTCTGTGATCACTGCAAGAGAATAGGCCACACCAAGGATAACTGTTGGATTCTCCATCTACATCTTAAAACAAACAAATGGATGAATCAAACGGCCACCACAAGATTAGTTACCTGAAGTTGAAAGAGAATGTACAACTAAGAACTTTGTACTTTCAAAAACCGGCTAACTCTCTTGTTATTGCCTCAGGTGCTTTTCACCACTTGTTTAGTAACCTTAAGTTTATAGAGATCGTAGAACTAGCTGTAGGGAATGTCAACATAGCTAATGATGATAGGATTCTAGTCCAACTAATAGGGAAACTAAGATTCTTTGACAAGAATCGTATTAAGCTCACCTTAAAAAAGTGTGTTATACAAGCATACTGGTAGGAAGAGCATGGTGTCTATCTACGCAAGAGAATGGGCCAGACCAAGGATAAAGTTGGAATCTCCATCTACATCACAAACCAAACAAGTGGAAAAATCAATAGGCCACCACATGATTAGTAACCTAAGTTTATAAAGAATTTTGAACTTGCACTTACAACTCTCACAAACCAGCTAACTCTCTTATTATTAACTAAGGTGCTTCTCACCACTTGTTTAGTATCCTTATGTTTATAGAGAACGTAAAACTAGTTGTAGGGAATGTAGACATAGCTAAAGATTAAAGGATTCTAATCCAAAGAATAGGGAAACTAAGACTCTTTGACAAGACTCATGTGAACCTCACCTGAATATAAAGTGTGTTGTACAAGCATGATGATAGGAAGAGAATAGTGTGTGATCGCTGCAAGAGAATGGGCCACACCAAGAATAACTAACGGATTCTTCATTTACATCTTAAAACAAACAAGTGGAAGGATCAAAACGCCACCACATGATTAGTAACCTTAAGCTGATAAAGAATGTAGAACTAGCACTTACTACTCTCACAAACCAGCTAACTCTCTTGTTAATGACTCAAGTGCTTCTCACCACTTGTTTAGTAACCTTAAATTTATAGAGAACGTAGAAATAGCTAGAGGGATGTGGACATAGCTACTACTGATAGGATTCTAGTCCAAGGAATAGGTAAACTAAGACTCTTTGTCAAGAATAGTGTGGAGCTCACCTCAGCAAAAAGTGTGTTATACAAGCATGATGGTAGGAAGAGCATGGTGGCTGATCACGGCAAGAGAATGGGCCTCCCCAAGGACAAGTGTTGGATTCTCCATCTAAATCTCATACCAAACAAGTGGAAGGATCAAAATGCCAATGCATGATTAGTAACCTTAAGATGACAGAGAATGATGAACTAGCACTTACTACTCTCACAAACCGGCTAACTCACTTGTTAATGACTCAGATACTTCTCACCACTTGTTTAATAACCTTAAATTTATAGAGAACGTGGAACTAGCTGTAAGGAATGTGGACGTAGCTAATGATGATAGGATTTTAGTCAACGTAATAGGGAAACTAAGACTCTTTGACAAGAATCATGTGGAGCTGAACTCAATAAAAAGTGTGTTATACAAGCATGATGTTAGGAAGAGCGTGGTGTGTGATCACTGGAAGACAATAGGCCACACCAAGGATAACTTTTGGATTCTCCATCTACATCTTAAAACAAACAAGTGGAAGGATCAACACGCTACCACATGATTAGTAACCTAAGTTGATAGAGAATGTAGAACTAGCACTTACTAGTCTCACAAACCGGCTAACTCTCTTGTTATTTCCTCAAGTGCTTTTCACCACTTGTTTAGTAACCTTGAGTTTATAGTGATTGTAGAACTAGCCTTAAGGAATATGGACATAGCTAATGGTGATTGGATTCTAGTCCAAGGAATAAAGAAACTAAGACTCTTTAACAAGAATTTTGTGGTGCTCACCTTAGTAAGAAGTGTGTTGTACAAGCTGATATATGATCCAAGTGTTTCTACACGGTTGGTTGGTGGAGATTAGACAAGGGAACCGGGTTGTGCGTCCTTTTTGAAATTGGTGTCGCGGGAGTGAGGGTGGGATGAATGCAGCCACAAGGAGGATGGAGATCTCCTTGATAATGCAAGCAACTGAACAAACCAAGGGGAAACCGCACAAGGTTTTGTTCAAGATTGGTGTTCTCCAAGCAAAAGATTAAGCTAAGAGAATTGAGAGAAAACGTGAAACTTTATTAATCTGGATGTGTGAAAGGTTACACGGCTGCAAGGGGACCTTATAAAGAGATCTATCAGCTAGCCCTAAGTCGGACTCAACAATAAACAAAGAAAACACATCAATGGGTTTTGGCCCATAACAAACTTAAAACAAATAAAACTTAAGAAAACTTGCGGCCTTACTTCACAAGTTGAAGTCCTGGTCTGGATTGTTATTTCAAAATAAACCTAAGGGACTCTAAGACTCTGTAGTCTAAGAGGCTGGAGTTTTGAGGTTTGATGAACCTGCAAAGAAGTTAAGTATTGACACAAAACATACCTTATTGGGTCGGATGAATGGTCAGGTTTTGTTGGTTGTGCCAAGCTCAAGTCTTGGACATTCTTGTTCAAGTTCTTGAATCTCTTGCTCATAGTCTTGACGTTTAGTGTTATCCGAGTCCTTGATATTCTCCGTTCCACTTCTTGTAAGCACCTCCACTTGACTCTTGTCGATCTTGGTGCGGTCTTAAATGTGCATTTCTCCTTCATTGCTCAAGGCATCAGCTACAACTTCTCCTAGTTGTTCTCTCAGCTTACGTGCTGTAGCTCGAGTCTTTCCCTTGTTTGGTTCAGCTGTTTTGATGCCTTCATCACAAGCAAGATGGTAGGAATAGCATGGAATCTGATCAATGCAAGAGAATTGGCCATACCAAGGAAAAAAGTTAGAATCTCCATCTACATAACAAATCAAACAAGTGGAAGCATCAAAATGCCACCACATAATTAGTAAACTCTCTTGTTAGTGACTCAGGTGCTTTTCACCACATATTTAGTAACCTTAAATTTATAGAGAACATAGAAATAGTTGTCGTGAATGTGGACAGAGCTAAGGATGATAGGATACTAGTCAAAGGAATAGGGAAACTAAGACTCTTTTTCAAGAATCATGTGGAGCTCACCTCAGCAAAAAGTGTGTTATACAATCATGATGGTAGGAAGAGCATGGTGTATGAGCACTACAAGAGAAGTGGCCTCACAAAGGATGAGTGTTGGATTCTCCATCTACATCTGAAACCAAACAAGTGGAAGGATCAAAAGGCCAATACGTGATTAGTAACCTTAAGATGTAACAGAATGGGGAGCTAGCCCTTACTACTCTCAAAAACCAACTAACTCTCTTGTTAATGACTCAATTGCTTCTCACCACTTGTTTAATAACCTTAAATTTATAGAGAACATACAACTAGCTGTAGGACATGTGGACATACCTAATGATTATAACATTCTAGTCCAAGTAATAGGGAAACTAAGACTCTTTGACAAGAATCGTGTGGACCTCACCTCGGCAAAAAGTGTGTTATATATAAGCATGATGGTAGGAAGAGCAAGGTTCCTGATCACAGAAAAGGAATGGGACTCACGAAGGATAAGTGTTTGATTCCCCAACTACATCTCAAACAAAACAAGTGGAAGGGTCAAAAGGCCACAGCATGATTAGTAACCATATAAGTTGATTGAGAATGTAGAACTAGCACTTACTACTCTCACATGCCAGCTAACTCTCTTTTTATTGACTGAAGTGTTTCACACCACTTTTTTAGTAACTTTAATTTTATAGAGAACGTAGAACTAGCTGTAGGGAATGTGGACATAGCTAATTGTGATTGGATTCTAGTCTAAGGAATAGGGAAACTAAGACACTTTAACAAGAATCGTGTGGAGCTCATATCAGCAAAAAGTGTGTTATACAAGCATGATGGTAGGAATAGCATGGTGTCTGATCACTGCAAGAGAATGGGGCATAACCAAGGATAAGTGGTGGATAATCCATGTACACCTCAAACTAAACAAGTGTAAGGATCATAAGGCACCACATGATTAGTAACCTTATATTGATAAAATCTGTAGAAATAGCACATATTACTCTCAAAAACTAGGTAATTCTCTTGTTATTGGCTCAGGTGATCCACACTACTTGTTTAGTAATCTTAAGTTGATATAGAACGTAGAAAAGTGTAGGAAATTTAGACATAGCTATTGGTGATTGTATGTTATACAAGCATGATGGTAGGAAGAGAAAGGTGTGTGATCACTGCAAGAGAATGGACAACACCAAGGATAACTGTTGGACTCTCCATCGACATCTTAAAACAAAAAAGTGGAAGGATCAAAAGGTCACACATGATTAGTAACCTTAAATCGATAGAGAATGTAGAACTAACACTTACTACTCTCACAATCCAGCTAACTCTCTTGTTACTGCCTCAGGTGCTTTTCACCACTTGATTAGTAACCATAAGTTTATAGAGGTTATAGAACTAGTTGTAGGGAATGTGGACATAGGAAATGGTGATCGAATTATAGTCTAAGGAATAAGGAAACTAAGACTAAATGACAAGAATTGTGTGGTGCTCACCTTAGTTAAAAGTTTGTTATACAAGCATGATGGTAGGAAGAGCATGGAATCTGATCACTACAAGAGAATTGGCAAGACCAAGGATAAAAGTTGGAATCTCCATCTATATCACAAACTAAACAAGTGGAAGGATAAAAAGGCACCACATGATTTGTAACCTAAGTTGATAGAGAATGTTGAACTTGGACTTACTACTCTCACAAACCGGCTACCTCTCTTGTTATTAACTAAGGTGTTTGTCACCATTTGTTTAGTATCCTTATGTTTATAGAGAATGTAGAACTACCAGTAGGGAATGTAGACATAGCTAAAGATAGGATTCTAATCCAAGGAATTGGAAACTAAGACTCTTTGATAAAAATCATGTGGACCTCACCAGAATATAAAGTGTGTTATACAAGCCTGATAGTAGGAAAAGCATGGTGTCTGATCACTGCAAAAAAATGGGGCATCACAAATGATAAAGGTTGGATAATCCATCCATATCTCAAACCAAACAATTTAAAGGAAACTAAGAGACATTGAAAAGAATTGTGTGGTGCTCACCTTAGTAAAAAGTTTTTTATACAAGCATGATGGTAAGAAAAGCATAGAATTTGATCAATACAAGAGAATGGGCCAGACCAAGGATAAAAGTTTGAATCTCCGTCTACATTACAAACCAAACAAGTGGAAGGATCAAAAGGCCACCACATGATTAGTAATCTAAGTTGATATAGAATGATGAACTAGCACATACTACTCTCACAAACCGGCTAACTCTCTTGTTATTAACTGAGGTGTTTGTCACCATTTGTTTAGTATCCTTATGTTTATAGAGAATGTAGAACTATCTCTAGGGAATGTACACTTAGCTAAAGATTATAGGATTCTAATCCAAGGAATAGAGAAACTAAGTCTCTTTTATAAGAATCGTGTTGAGCACACATGAATATAAAGTGTGTTATAGAAGCATGATGGTAGGAAGAGCATTGTGTCTGATCATTGCAAGCAAATGGGCCACACCAAGGATAAGTGTTCCATAATCCATCTACATCTCAAACAAAACAAGTGGAAGGATCAAAATGCCACCACATGATAAGTAACCTTAAGTTGATTGAGAACATAGAACTAGCACCTATTATTATCATAAATTGGCTGATTTTCTTGCTGTTGATAGAGGTGATTCTCACCAGTTGTTTACTAACCTTAAGTTGACAAAGACCAATTAGCTAGGAGTATGGAATGTAGACATAGCTAATGGTAATAGGATTCTAGTCAAAGGAATAGAGAAAATCTAAGAATCGTTTGGAGCTCAACTCAGCAAATAGACTGTTATACAAGCAAGATGGTGGGAAGAACATGATGTGTGATCACTGGAAGAGAATAGGCCACACCAAGGATAAGTGTTGGATTATTCATCTACATCTCAAACCAAACAAGTGCAAGGATCAAAAGGCCACTACATGATTAGTAACCTTAAGTTGATAGAGAATGTAGAACTAGCATTAACTACTCTCACAAACCGGCTGACTCTCTTGTTATTGACTCAAGTGCTTCATACCACTCGTTTAGTAACCTTAAATTGATTGAGAACGTAGAACTAGTTATAAATGTGGACATAGCTAATGGTGATAGGATTCTAGTCCAAGGAATAAGGAAATTAAAACTCTTTCACAAGAATCGTGTGGACTCACCTAAGTAAAAAATGTGTTATACAAGCATGATGGTAGGAAGAGCATCATATCTGATCACTACAAGAGAATGGGCCACACCAAGGATAAGTGTTAGATAATCCATCTACATCTCAAACCAAACAAGTGAAAGGATCAAAAGGCCAACACATGATTAGTATTTTTAAGTTGATAGAGAAAATAGAACTAGAACTTACTACTCTCACAAACCGGCTAATTCTCTTGCTATTGACTTAGGTGATTCTCACCAGTTGTTTAGTAACCAATAGTTGATAGAGAACAAAGAACTAGGTGTAGGGAATGTAGACATAGGTAATGGTAATATGATTCTAGTCCAAGGAATAAGGAATCTAGGACTCTTATCTAAGAATTGTCTGATGCTCAACTCAGCAAATAGTGTGTTATATAAGCATGGTGGTAGGAAAAGAATGGTGTGTGATCACTGAAAGAGAACGGGCCTTAGAACCGATAAGTGTTGTACTCTCCATCTACATCTCAAACCAAACAAGGGGAAGGATCAAAAGGGCACTAAATGATTAGTAATCTTAATTTGATAGAGAATGTAGAACAAGCACTTACTACTCTCACAAACCGGCTACTTTCTTGTTACTGACTCAGGTGCTTCTCACCACTTTTTTAATAACCTTATGTTTATAGAGAACGTAGAACCAGCTTTAGGGAATGTGAACATAGCTAATTCATAAAGAGATTTTTGTCACTCAATCAAATTATTGTAGATAGTGGTAAGTATGATGGGATTTTTCGAACCAATACTCGGAGTTGTTGATAAGCAATCTGGACTAATCGTTCCACCTAGTTCAAGCCTAATCAAGGATGAAATTCTGTCATAATTTATCCTATAAAAAGCAAACAGACGAGGGATTAAAAACAGGGCATAATAAGACAAGACTGAAATCAAAAACAGAGCATAAATGAGAATAAGGCTGGGTAATAAGGAATGAGGTCAATGATCGATGCTTAGCTAGGGCAATACTAGGTTACTTAACAAACCGCGAGGGGAACTAACCTCAATCAAGGATGATAATTGTATCTAAGTCACTCTTGTGATCATAGACTTTCTCTTAATAGAACTCCAACCCTACCCTAGTAGTGGAAATTCAATCAAGCAAACATTAAGAGCAGATCCATTAAATGCTAACAATCGCATAAGGAATTCAATATATTGCCCCAAATGATGATTGTGCTAGAATCTAGCTTAGACAAGCATTTCAACAAACACCTAGTTGGCGGAAATGGAGCAGACCGAAGTTCAAATGGCCATTATGAAATCGGCATTTAGAGTACTTGATCTAGCGAGATCCTATCTATTTCAAGATTAAACAACCTCGATTCCCAAAGATCTACATCGATCTACCACATTTCCTCATTACCCAATGTATATCTACTCACTCATCATGAGTGAGAGCTCAAACCCATAAATGGAAATAATGTACATAAGTAAAAAGAGCAAAGAAAACTAAAAGAGAAGTCAAGAGAAAGAAAATTGCAATTTGTACTTAAATCAACTCAAATTAAGCATTCAACCAAGACCACACGAGAACTAGAGAGAACACTACTTTTTGATCTGTAAATTTAACATAAAAGTGTGCACAAAATTTTTCGTAGGCTATAAAGGTATTTATTGCCCAGTACATCTTAACCTAGTGTACTTGGTCAAACCAAACTAAAGTGGTCAAAATAGTAAAGTTGAGAGGCGGTCCTCGCAGGTGGATCAGCAAGGGGAAGGGGTGAGGCACTTTCCGCATCTTCAGTTTGCTTGGACTTGCCACTTCATCACGAGGTAAGAATGCAAGGGTTGCTTCAACATAAAAGCGGGGACTTTCCGCCTAACGGGTCTATCTTCAGTCGGCCCTCGCCATGGGTGCACGAGGCTAAGGTGCGAGGCGGTCTAGATTTGGGATTTTTCAGCTCCCTTCGTTCATCCAAGAATTCCAAGTTTGCCTGATCCGTTCCTTGCATCCATTTGGCTCCAAAATGCTCATTGAATACCTGAATTTGCTCCAAATGAAAATGCGAATGCAAAACATGCAAAACATACCTAAACAGCCCTAAATGATGAGGATACCATCTAAATGAATGCAAAACAACTTAAAATATGTCCCTAAGAAACGTCAAAAACCAAACATATCAGCTCCCCCAAACTTAGATCTTGCTTGGCCTCAAGCAAGTGCAATGACCTAAGATAGAAGAAATTGCAAACAAAGGGAATATCTCTTTCAATGAGCGAATTGCTGAGTTAGGGTTGTAATCCACTTATGAGCCTCTATCACATTGGAAAACCAAAATGTAATCATATCCAAGCTTAGCATCTAGCCTATAGATCCCTAATGCCTAAGCTGGCCTCTAAGAATACAAGTCCAATTCCTTATTTCTAGTGATGTGCTCCTCAAAAGGGACTAGAGATCAAAGAGTATATATTTTGACTTCCCTAGACTTAACATGTTCATTTACTTCTATACAAGTGGTTCCCTCTCTCTTATCCTTTGGCTGCCCGCTTTTTATTCTTTTTCTTTTCTTTTTGTTTTTGCCCTTTTGGTTTTTCCAAAGTTGGCTTACACAAGCGTGAAAGGCTACGGGTTTACGCATCCTCCCAGTTGTTTCACCAAATCGCATATGAAGTAAGCAACAGATATACACATGCTTGAGAGGTTATGGGTTTATGCATTCTCCCAGCCACTTCACATTTACCACTTACTTAGTTCTTTGGCGGGCAGCTTACATGCTTGTTGTCTTTTTGACTTATCATGAGAGGGATTTACCACATAAACAACGGATCATGTTAAGCATAGAGAAGGAAGATATCCAATGCATCTCTAGGCCCTAGATTGGCGGTTTTAAGTTCAAATTAGAAGGAATTAAACAGGACCCTTTCGAGACACAACTCAAACACATTTCACTAAGGTAAAGATCCACCATTTAGCTTTCCAAAGGGGCCAATTACCAATCAAGAGTATTTTACAATGGTTACTAACTAACCGACTTCCACAAGGTTTCCCATCATTCATCAAGATAATTCCCCAAGACAACAAATACAGATGCATGAATCCTATGTGAATGCAACCTATATACAATGCTAAATGAATGGATCTACATGAACACTTTATTTTTGCGGGATTCACTTTCAGTACTTTTCAAATTTTTAGGTATTTTCTATGTCTTATATGCTATGCAATGCAACACACAATGCTCAAAGAAAAATCTTAATGGATTTTTAAGGTCTAGATGATATGCATGAGAAACAAACTAAGAATCACAAAACACATGGTCAGTATCCCCTAGTATCCTCCCCCCCAAACTTAAATCACACAGTCCCTTGTGTGTATGAAAGCTTAGAAGTGAACCCTAGGTTGACAAAAACAAATGATGAAACATAGTATATACAATGAAAGGAGCGGAGAGGTACCTTTTTGGAGACTTATACAAGGCTTTAGGAGGCATTTTGCTGCGCCTCAGGATGATGCCTTGAAGTCTTAGGATCAAGGCACCTTTTCTAGAAACAAGGTGCCTTCCTCCCGTGCGCTCCTTGCAGAGATTTGTCGAGTGCAGAGGTTTCTGGCTTGTTTGTGTTCGATTTTTCTTGCCTTTAACCTCTACACTTGATTGCATGAAGCTCGATTAACCTGGAGATTAACATCTCAACCAAACGAAAAGACCAAAAGCATATTCTAAAAACATAAAATCAGATTTAAACTATGTACAAGAATATGCATGGGACTTTCTCCCAAGTGAGCTTGTTTATATTCTCAAGCTCAACTATTTACTCTCATTCAGAGTAAAGGGGCTCATCGAGGACCGCCATAGTCCTCTCCAGAATCCCTTCGGTTCCCAAGTACGGCTTGACTCTATGTTCACTAACCGTGAAGTGTTCCCCTTTCTTGTTGATTAGAGTGATTGCTCCCAATGGTAGAACCTCTTTAACTTCAAACAGACCGGTCCATCTTGATTTCAACTTCCCGGGAAGCAGTTTCAGCCTTGAGTTAAACAAAAGCACTTGAACTCGAGCTGAGATTTTTTGTGTGCAATTTTCTTGTCATGAAGAGCCTTTGTTCTCTCCATGTAGATTTTAGAACTCTCATAGGCGTCAATTCTGATTTCCTCCAATTGATACATGTCGATGAACATTTTCTCTTGGGCTGTCTTTAGATCGAAGTTGAGTAACCGTGTAGCCCATACTGCCTTATACTCAATCTCAATGGGTAGATGGCATGATTTTCCATACAATAGCTGAAATGGTGTCCTACCAATCGGGTTTTTATAAGTAGTCTTATATGCCCAAAACTCGTCATCAAGCTTAGCTGCCCAATCTTTTTTGGAAGCGCAAACTATCCTTGAAAGCATCCCCTTAATCTGCTTGTTTGAAACCTCCACTTGCCCACTAGTTTAAGGGTGGTAAGGTATGGCCACCTTATGCTTCACTCCAAACTTTTTAAGCAAGCTCTCAAACACCTTATGGATGAAGTGTGACCCGTCATCACTAATCACAACTTGTAGGACTCCAAACCTAGGAAAGATGATGGTTTTGAATAGCTTAATAACCACCTTAGCATCGTTTGTCAGGCATTCTATAGCTTCTACCTATTTTGAGACATAATCAATGGCCACTAAGATGTAACTATTTCAATGTGATGGCGGATTAAAGGGTCCCATGAAGTCAATCCCCTAACAATCAAACACTTCAATGTGCAGAATAAGTCTTTGAGGCATCTCATTGCGTTTCCCGATATTCCCCATGCGTTAACAAGGATGACACTTTGAGATGAAGGCTTGAGCATCTTCAAACATTGTAGGCCACCAAAATCTGGCTTGTAAGATTTTCTGCATTGTCTTGAAGGTTGTGAAGTGCCCTCCATATGTAGATCCATGGCATTGCTCCAAAAAACCTTGTACCTCTTCTTCAGCCACACTCCGTCTAAACACACCATCTGATCCTCTCTTGTACAAGTACGGTTCATCCCCAAAGTAGTGGTTGACATCCCTAAATAACTTTTTCTTTTGATACACCTCTAAGCTTATAGGTATCTCGCCATTAATCAGATGGTTGGCCAAATCAGCAGACAAAGGAAGTGAAGATCCAGCAAGCTTACTTCTTTGTGGAAACTCATTGTCTACTACCTCTTGGCGCACCTCGCAGTTGATTACCTCGAGGAGGACCCGCGAGGAAGAACAACTGGGTTCCTTTCCATTTGTTTTAAGCACCATTAGTTGTTCTTCTGGCATTGAATCGCTTATTGGTATTAATTCTTCACCCATCATACTTGACAAGTGATCGGCTACGTTGTTCTCTACCCCAGGTTTGTCCACAATCTCCATGTCAAACTCTTGGAGAAGGAATATCCACCTTAGAAGCCTTGGCTTTGCATCTTTCTTCTTCATAAGGTACTTCAACACCGCGCGATCTATGTGGACGATTACCTTAGACCCAACCAAATACAACCTAAGTTTTTCAAATGCAAAGACCACAATGATCAACTCATTTTCAACTGTGGCATACTTAACCAGGGTGTCATCAAGCGTCCTACTCACGTAGTAGATAACGTTCAGCTTCTTGTCTTTCCTCTGCCCAAAGATTGCTCCTACTGCGTAATCACTAGCATCACACATTATCTCAAAGGGCAGTGGCCAATCCGTGCTTGTACAATAGGTGATGAGGTGAGTGCAGATTTGATCTTCTTAAACGCTTCCATACACTTATCATCAAACAAGAACTTTGCCTCTTTGCATAATAGGCGAGTGAGTGGCCTAGCAATCATTGAGAAGTCCTTGATGAATCTCCTATAAAATCAAGCATGACCCAAGAAGCTCCTAATGTCCTTGACTGTTTTAGAGACTACAACTGAACCATAACATCTATCTTAGCTTGATCAACCTCAATACCCTTTTCAGAAATCTTGTGACCCAAAACTATCCCTTCCTTGACCATAGAATGGCATTTCTCCCAATTCAGTACCAAGTTAGTCTCCACGCACATGCTTAACACCCTACACAAGTTTGACAAACATGAAGAGAAGGAAGAGCCGTAGACAGAGAAGTCATCCATAAAGACTTCCACCATCTCCTCGATTAAATCTGAAAATATAGACATCATGCAACGTTGAAATGTAGCAAGAGCATTACAAAGATCAAATGGCATTCATCTATAAGCAAAAGTGCCATAAGGGCTAGTAAAGGTTGTTTTCTCTTGATCATCTGGGTGTATAAGGATTTGAAAGAATCCACTATATCAGTCTAGAAATCAATAGTACTTGTGATTGGCTAGACGTTCTACCATTTGATCAATAATAGGCAATAGAAAATGATCCTTCCTAGTAGATGGGTTAAGTTTTCTATAGTCTATGCACATCCCATTCCCCGTTATGGTTCGAGTTGGTATCATTTCGTTATTGTAATTCGTAACTACGGTGATACCTCCCTTTTTGGAAAGACAATGTACAGGGGAAACCCATTTCCTATCGGATATGGGGTAGGTTACATCAGCATCAAGCAATTTAAGGATTTCCTTCTTAACTACCTCTTTCAGATTGGGATCCAGTCTTCTTTGGGGGCTCTATGGTAGAGTGTGATTCATACTCTAAGTGAATTCTATGCGTGCAAAAGCTAGGTGAAATGCCTTTAATATCATCAAGTGAATATCCTATGGCTTTTCTAAAGCGTTTAAGTTCAACCAACAGCATATCAAGCTCATCATCATAAGCATTGTTAACAATCACAGGATAAGTAGAGTTGGGGCCTAAGAAAGCGTACTATAGCCCATCGGGAAGTGGTTTCATTTCCACTTTAGGTGCTTTTAGTTCAGACCAGTCATCATGCACCGCTATTGAGGTGTCCTCATTGTCTCTTGTTGGGAGGTGTATCACCGAGTGCTGGCCAGACTCGATGATTCCCTTTTTCAACTAAGTTGGGATTCTTTTGGCTGCTTCTTATCCTTGTACTCATCTCTACCGGCTCCTTGATCACAACCGAGCTCTTTACCGGTTGATTAGCATCCAAAAGCTTCTTATAGAAGTCAGTTTCAATCCTAAAATACCCATCTTGAGCAAGTCTAGTCAATGCTATTTGTAGATGATCCTCTATTGCTAATTCCTAAAATAGCTCATTCCTTAGAGTATCTATCTCCTGAATACAGAATACTTGATTCTCAATTGTAGGCTTCCTCATCACGTCCTTGATGTGGAACTTTATTCTGATTCTTTACCCAAATTCAGCTCTATTGTTCCATTTGTCAGATCAATCAAAGCTCCGTCTGTAGCTAGGAAAGTTCTACCAAAAAGTAATGGGTCCTTAGGCTCTTGATCCATTTCGAACACCACAAAGTCGGTGGGTATTCACACTCCTCCCACATTAACTGGTAAATCTTCTAACAAACCGTCTGGTGTTCACATATATCGATCAGCAAGTATTAATGATATCCTGCATGCCATGAAGGTGCTGAAACCCAATCTTTGTGCAAGCGAGCATAAGGCTTATCAATGCTCCCAAGTCACACAAGCAATTGCTAAAGGATAGGGGTCCAAGTGAGCAAAGAATGGTAAAGGTATCGGGGTCAGCTAACTTCTTGGGTACTTCCTTTCTTTGAATGATAGCGCTGATCTCATGTGTGAGCACCACTACGCCCTCAATCTCCTTGGTATTTTCCTTCACCACATCTTTTAAGAACTTGTGATAGGAAGGCATTAGCATGAAGGCATCAACTAATGAGATTTTAAGCTCAACATCCTGAATATGCCAGAAGAATAGAGTCTTATATTTCTTAGCAATGTCTTAATGGGTGGTATAATGGGTGATATCGGCTTGCCCTTTTAATCAGGGTGTGATTTTGTAGTTGGATGTGCTACTCGCGGTGAGGCCTCGCTGATAGTAACTGCGAGGCGTGCTGAAGGTATGTTGTCTGGCAGCGATTTCTCCAGAGAATTATGTCGTCATAGTGCGGAACTGAAAATCAGACTGGAGAGTAACCTCTCTGGCCTTAGCTGATCGGCTTTTTCTATGTTTAGACTTGTTTGGCTTGTTTTAGTCGGACCATGGGCAGTTGATTCATTTTGGTATTCATCACTTGGATTTCTTTCTTACTCGATAGGGCTGAATCAGTTGAGTACATTTCGCTGCTTGCATCGCCTTTATTATACTGTACTTGAGCTTGAGCGAGGTATGCAATCAATTCCCAACCCGCAACTACGTTGTTATGCATAAAATTCCCGTTGCTAGGAGTATCGAAGAGGGTGCGGTATCAGTAGAAAGTACAGAGTAAGGCCTCAGTTGTGTAGCCGTGGTGCGGGCACTGAGAGACATATTCCTTAAAACGGTCCCATGCTTGTGATAAGGATTCGGACTGCTCTCGGGAGAAGTGAAATATTGCTGTGCGGAGCTTTGTCGTTCGGGAAGGAGAGTCGAACTTGGTCATTTCTTGCATTCAGCCCATGATGTGATCTGGCCGGGAGGCATATGCTTTCCCAGTTCTAAGCCTTCTCCAGGATGGAAAATGGAAACAAGCGGAGTCTAAGTTCGTCATTGCTCAGCCCGTCGATTTGAGTTGTTCCACATAGTCTTTCAAACTCATCTAGGTGCTCTACGGGGTCTTAACATTGTAATCCGTGGAACTTTATGTTTTACACCATAGTAATGAGGCTGCCTTCATCTCAAACGTCTTATTGGGTATGGGTGGTGGATTGATCCCATACCGTGGAGAATAGGCGTTTGGTTCTTTAGCTGCACCTATCTTTCGTGACATATTGTGCTCAGGAGCATCAGAGTAGTCCTGGTCTGTATACTCGTCTGGAGGTGGAATGTCCATTGCGAGTGTTTGTGGCGAGGACAGGAAAACAGGCTGCGCTCGCGGGTGGATGGCAAGTGCAACCTATGAGTGGTCCTCATAAATTCAACTAGTGGCTTCGCTTAACTCACAGGAGATAAGTCTAAGTTGTAGGTTGTTGCACTGCCATTGGGCTTGGCTGTGAAGGGTACCTGCGAGGCCTACAAATGCAGCAAAAATAATGAGTTTGTGAGCAGGATATGAACTTTGTCTTTAAAGATCCAAGTTCTGAAGCACAAACAAATGATTAGCACAATAAAAACACGAACTTGATCCTAGACAGATAAATTTCTGAATTGAAAAAAAATCTGATTTGGCAACGCTGCCAGATAAAGCGATTTTTGTCACTCAATCAAATCATCGTAGATAGTGGTAAGTATGATGGGATTTGTCGAATCAATACTCGGAGTTGTTGATAAGCAATTTGGACTAAGATTTCCACCTAGTTCAAGCCTAATCAAGGATGAAATTCTATCACAATTTATCCTGACAAAAGCAAACAAATGAGGGATTAAAAACAAGGCATAATAAGACAAGAATGAAATCAAAAACAGAGCATGAACTATCAACGTGTATTGCAAGGTAAAATAGCCGAAAATAAGGCTGGATAATAAGGAATGAGGTCAATGATTGATGCTTAGCTATGAGAATACTAGGTTGCTTAACAAACCGCGAGGGGAATTAATCTCAAGCAAGGATGATAATCGTATCAAAGTCACTTTCGTGATCATAGACTTTTGCTTAATAGAACTCCAACCCTACCCTAGTGGTGGAAATTAAATCAAGCAAATATTAAGAGCAGATCCATTAAAGGCTAACAATCGCATAAGGAATTCAATATCTTGCCCCAAATGGTGATTGTCTTAGAATCTAGCTTAGACAAGCATTTCAGCAAACACCTAGTTGGCGGAAATGAAGCAGATCCAAAGTTCAAATGGCCAGTATAAATCGGCATTAAGACTACTAGATCTAGCGAGATTCTATCTATTCAAGCTTAAAAAAGCTAGATTCCCAAAGATCTACATGGATCTACCATATTTCCTCATTACCCAAGGTAGATCTACTCACTCATCATGAGTGAGAGCTCAAACCTAGAAATGGAAATAAAATACATAAGTAAAAAGAGAAAAGAAAACTAAAAGAGAACTCGAGAGAAAGAAAATTACAATATGTACTTAAATCAACTCAAATTAAGTATTCAACCAAGAACACATAAGAACTAGAGAGAAAACTACTTTTACATCTAGAAATTTAACATTAAAGTGTGCATAAATGTTTTTGGAGGCTATAAAGGTATTTATAGCCCAGTACATCTTAACCTAGTGTACATGTTCAAACCGACCGAAAGTGGTCAAAAAGGTAAAGTTGAAAGGCGGTCCTCGCAGATGGATCAGCAAGGAGAAGGGGCAAGGCATGTTCCACGTCTTCAGTTTGCTCGGGACTCACCACATCATCGCGAGGTAAGAATGCGAGGTTTACTTCAACATATAGGCGAGGACTTTGCGCCTAAAAGGTCTATCTTCAGTCGGGCCTCGCCATGGGTGTGCAAGGCTAAGGTGCGAGGCGGCCTCGATTTGGGCTTTTTCAGCTCTCTTTTTGCATCCAAGCATTCCAAGTTTGCCTGATACATTCCTTGCATCTGTTTGACTCCAAAATGCTCCTTGAATACCTGAATTCCCTCCAAATGCAAATGCGAATGTAAAACATGCAAAATATACCTAAACAGCCCTAAATGATGAGGATATTATCCAAATGAATGCAAAACAACTTAAAATATGTCCCTAAGGAACGTTAAAAATCAAACATAAATATGGAAACTAAGACTCATTGACAAGAATTGTTTGGAGCTCACCTCAGCAAAAATTGTGTTATACAAGCATGATGGTAGAAAAAGCATGGTGTCTGATCACTGCAAGAGAATTGGCAACATCAAAGATAAGTGTTGGATTTCCATCTACATTTCAAACCAAACAAGTCAAAGGATCAAAAGGCCACCACATGATTAGTAACTTTTAGTTGGTAGAGAATGTAAAACTAGTACTTACTACTCTCACAAGCCATCTAACTCTCTTGCTATTGACTTACATGCTTCTCACCACTTGTTTAGTAACATTAAGTTTATAGAAATTGTATAACTAATTGTAGGGAATATGGACATAGCTAATGGTAATAGGATTCCATTCCACCGAATAGGCAAACTAAGACTCTTTGACAAGATTCCTATGGAGTTTACCTCAAAGAAAAGAGTGTTATTCCAGAATGATGGTAGGAAGAGCATGGGGTGTGATCATTGCAAGAGAATGCGCCACACCAAGGATAAGTATTGGATTCTCCATCTACATCTCAAACAAAGAAGTGGAAGGTTCAAAAGGCCACAACATGACTAGTAACTTTATCTTGATAGAGATCTTCGAACTAGCACTTACTACTATCACAAACTAGCAAACCCTCTTGTTATTGACTCAGGTGCTTCTCACCATTTGATTAGTATCTTAAGTTTGTAGAGAACATAGAAATAGTAGTAGGAATGTGGACATAGCTAATGGTGATAGGATTCTAGTCCAAGGAATTGGGAAACTAAGACTCTTTGACAAGAATCGTGTGGAGCTCAAAAGTGTGTTATAGATGCATGAATCTTGAAAGAGCATGGTGTCTAATCACTACAATAGAATGGGCCACATCAAAGATAAGTGTTGGGTTCTCCAACTACATCTCAAACCAAACAAGTAAAAGGATCAAAAGGCCGCCACATGATTAGTAACCATTAGTCAATAGAGAATGTAGAACTAGTATTTACTACTCTCACAAACTCTCTAACTCTCTTGTTATTGACTTATGTGCTTCTCACCACTTGTTTAGTAACATTAAGTTTATAGACATTGTATAACTAGCTGTAGGGAATGTGGACATAGCTAATGGTAATACGAAGACCATGATGTGTGATCACTGCAAGAGAATGGGTCACACAAAGGAAATGTGTTGGATTCTCCATCTAAATCTCAAACAAAAAAAGTGGAAGGATCGAAAAACCACCACATGATTAGTGAGCTTAAGTTGATACAGATCGTAGAAGTACCACTTACTACTCTCTCAAACTCTCTTGTTATTGACTCCGGTGCTTCTCACCACTTTTTTAATAACCTTAAGTTGATAGAGAACTTAGAACTAGTTGTAGGGAATGTAGACAGAGCAAATGGTGATAGGACTCTAGTCCAAGGAATAAAGAAATTAAGTTTCTTAGATAAGAGCTCACCATAGCAAATGGTGTGTTATACAAGCATGAGGGTAGGAAGAGCATGGTGTGTGATCACTACAAGAGAATGATCCACACTAAGGGTAAGTTTTGGATTCTCCATCTACATCTTAAACCAAAACAGTGGAATAATCAAAAGGCCACAACATGATTAGTAATTAAGATGATAGAGAACATAGAAAATGCACTTACTACTCTCACAAACCAGTTAACTCTATTGTTGTTGACTCATCGGCTTCTCATCACTTGTTTAGTAACCTTAAGCCGATAGATAACTTATTACTAGCTGTAGGGAATGTATACATAGCTAATGGTGATAGGATTCTAGACAAAGCATAGGGAATCTAAGACCCTTTTGTAAGAATTATGTGGAGCTCACCGCATAAGCATGATCGTAGGAAGAGTACGGTGTCTCATCACTACAAGAGAACGTGCCACACCAAGGATAAGTTAGGTTCTCCATCTACATCACGAACCAAATAAATGGAAGGATCAAAAAACCACAACATGATTAGTAACATTTAGTTGATAGAGAATGTAGAAGTAGCACTTACTACTCTTGCAAACCGGTTAAATCTTTTGATATTAACTCATGTGCTTTTCACAACTTCTTTAATAAACTTTAGTTAATAGAGAACTTAGGAATAGTTGTAGGGAATGTAGACATTGCTACTTGTGATAGGATTCTAATCCAAGAAATAGGAAATCTAAGACTCTTTCATAAGAATTGTCTGAATCTCAACTCAACAAATAATGTGTTATACAAGCATGATGGTAGGAAGAGCAAGGTGTAAGATTACTCCAAGAGAGTGGGCCACACTAGGGACAACTGTTAGATTCTCATTCTACATCTCAAACCAAACAAGGGGAAGGATCAAAAGGCCCACCACATGATTAGTACCCTTAAGTTGATAGAGAACGTTGAACTAGCACTTACTACTCTCGTAAACCGACTAACTCTCTTGTTATTGACTCAAGTGCTTTTCACCACTTATTTAGTAACCTTATGTTGATAGACAACATAGAATTAGTTGTAGGGAATGTAGACATAAGTACTTGTGATAGGATTCTAGTCCAAGGAATACGGAATCTAAGACACTTTGATTACAATCGTGTGAAGCTCATCTCAACAAATAGTGTGTTATACAAGCATGATGGTTGGAATAACATGGTGTGTTATCACTGCAAAAGAATGGGCACACCAAGGATAAGTGTTGGATTATCCATCTATATCTCAAACCAAAAAATGGAGGGATCAAAACGTAGAACTAGCACTTACTACTCTAACAAACCGGCTAACTCTCTTGTTATTAACTCAGGTGCTTCTCACAACAAGTTTAGTAACCTTAGGTTGATATAGAATTCAGAACTAGTTGTAGGGAGTACCCATAGCTAATGGTGATAGCATTCTAATCCAAGGAATAGGAAACTAAGACACTTTGATAAGAATCATGTAAAGCTCACCTTAGCAAATAGTGTGTTATACAAGCATGATGGTAGGCAAAGCATGGTGTGTCATAACATCAGGAGAATGGTCCACACAAAGTATAAGTGTTGGATTCTCCATCTACATCTCAAACCAAACAATGGGAACGATCAAAAGGCCACCACATAATTAGTAAACTTAAGTGGATAGAGAACGTAGAACTAGCACTTAGCATGGTGTGTGATCACTGCAAGCGAATGGACAACACCAAGAATAAATGTTGGATTCTCCATCTACGTGTCAATCCAAACACGTCGAAGGATCTAAAGGCCACCACATGATTAGTAACCTTAATTTGGAAGTGAACATAACAATAACACTTACTACTCTTATAAACCAGCTAAAACTCTTGTAATTGACTCAGATGTTTTTCACCACTTGTTTAGTAACCTTAAGTTGATAGCAAACATAGAACAAGCTGTAGGGAATGTAAACATAGCTACATATGTAAAATTTTAGCGCAAGGAATACAAAATATAAGACTCTTTGATAAGAATCGGGTGGAGCTCAACTCAGCAATTATGTGTTATACAAGCATGATGGAAGAAAAAGCATGGTGTGTGATCACTGCAGGAGAATGGACCACACTAAGGACAAGTGTTGTATTCTCTATCTACATCTCAAACCAAACAAGTGGAAGGATCAAACGCCACCATATGATTAGTAACCTTAAGTTGACAGAGTTCGTAGATCTAGCATTTACTAGTCTCCCAAATAAGCTAACTCTAACACCCCAACTCATTAAACCCGCGTTCGAACACCTTATAGTATGGCCTTGGGGAGACCATACACTTAACCAATTCATGTTCCATTATTTACTAAGTCAAAATTTCAATTATAAAGATGTGACAAGCCCAAGCAATTCATAAAAATTGGTTCCATTCTTATTCATAATCAAATTCAAGGTTCCATAAACATCAAGTGAAAACATAACTCATTAAAAGCGGTACTAGCATCAAGTTCAAGCTTAAATAACATGAAAAGGACTCCCAAAT
>OVBA01003805.1:0-26183 GCA_900406435.1 Lepidium aucheri
TAGGTTTAGGAAATCGAGAATCTTGTCTATAAATAAGGACTTACCAATGTGAAGTAAGACTTGTGAATTGTGATTGAAAGTTTAGGTTTTGAGTTATTTTCCTAAGCTATAATAAAGAGAGTTATTCTTTAAATCATTATTCATACAANTTAAATCATTATTCATACAAATTATAATCTTTGATTCTTCAATTAAACACACGAAATCTTACGAGCTCTTAGGCTCTTATTAGTCTTTTTATTCAGCTCAATAAAACACACACAACACAGTTAATCAAAACGTGACTTAAAACTCCACAAAGCTCACTTTTTGAGGAGACCAGATTCAAATCCAAATATCGGAGGTGCAGTCTCCACCTGGATACCTCATCTCATGGGCAAGTGCAGGACCTTCTGGTTCATCACCAAAGTCAACAAAGAAATTAGCGTTTACGGAAAGACCACCTTTGTCTGTATCAACATCAATCTGTATTATGTGTGATCCTTTCTCCATGATTTCAGGATAAAACTGACGATCCCATGCACTAAAGAGTGAGTTTGTTGCATACAATCTTTTACCATCAAGACTCAGTTGGATCATTTGAGGTCCACCTCTAAGAGATTTTCCCTGAAGACACCAGAGAATAAAACAGTTTCAATAGAATGCAAAAAGCTAAACTTATTTAAATACCAAAATGAACAGTTTTGGTACAAACCTTGATTTGAGGAACATCGAATTGGTAAGTATTGCCGTCTTCGCCAACAGCTTTATAAGGACTACCCTTTTGAAGTAATCCTCCGACCCAAATTTGTCCGGTTAATACAGGGTTTTTAGGGTCCTCGATGTTGTACTGACGAACATCTCCATGAAGCCAGTTCACAAAGTAGAGGAACCGGTCATCAAGAGAAATCAAGAAATCAGTGATAAGCCCTGGCATTTCCGGAAGTATCCAGTTTTCTACTTTCAATGGTTTAACTGATATAACCACCTAAACACAACCAGTTCGATTTGCGTATTAATCATAGATTTAAGGAAACAAAACCGAGACAAAGAAGAAGATTCAGAAATTACACTTGCCTCATGACTCCAAGTTTCATCACTATTCTTGAAAAACCTAATCATATTACTAGACAACGCACTCCCAACATACCCTGTATCTTTAGACGGATCATGCAAGAATCTAATCTGCAACCACATATAAGTTCAAAAACCAATAAAACAACCCTGAATAGAAATACAGATAACATTTAAAAGAGATGTGTGATTATGTTACCTCCAAAGGTAAAAGACCAGTCTGTCCAAGATCAATCAATTGCTTCATTTCACCTCCTGGCCAATTATAAACATGTAAATGACTTCCGTACAAGCCATCCGCAACATGTTGGAGATCAAAACCTTTGGAAAAGGCTTTAGGTGCTCCCCAAGAAGTACTGATCATTGTATTGTGCCGTGGTTGGTACCAGAAATCATACCCAAACAAAGGACTATGTCCTGGTTTCTCCCATCTAAGACATCCCAAATAAAAGTTAAATACACATCCATTCAAGTTTCATACATGCTTCAAAATATTGTCTTATGAATCCACAAAGAAACAATATTCTATCACAAGTCATTGTATCAACGATATTAACATCTTTGGCTCCTAACCTCATAGTTTTTCATTATACTTAAGAGTAACAATCACCAACAATGTATTTTATAAGTAATAAGGATAAGAAACTGAAACATCGCTGTTTGTTTCGTAAAAGGATACCTATTCTTGATGTTGAAATCGGAGTCAATGAGAAGAAAACCATTCCCTTTGGCGTTTCCCTCTTCGTCTCCAAGACAGGACACTAGGATCTCGCCAGAGGCAAGGCAATGAGCCGTATGTGGATAAGCAAGTCCAGTCTTTTCAGCAATCTCTTTAGGATCTACAAACTTATACAAAGATGGAGCTCTCGGGTTGTCCTTTGTGTCAATTGCATAAATGCGACCAGATCTGCATTCAAACAATAAAGAAAACATCTATTGAGTCACTTCATCATCGAGACAGAAGCTTAATAGAGGTATATATGCAAAGATAATGAAAAAAAAAGATCTTTTACATAAGGGATGGTAAGACAAGATAACGTCGATCAGCAGAAGCATCACCATGGCAAGAGCTGCATGAATTCCAACCAGAATGATGAAGCTCATCACCCACAAAAGGCATTGGCAATCTGTGAATAACACTTGAATATGTAGCTGAATTTGGATCAACATCCACCGTCGCCAAGTAGTCTGGTTTCTCTATTCCGGTTCCTTAAAAACACCAATCCAAAGGTCTAAGAATACAGAGTAACCAGGCTTTTTCTAACATGGTTTGTTCAATTCCAACACACAGGACACAAATTGAAACTTCGGTCTGGATTTAATAACAGTCAGAAGAGAGTACAACAAGACAATTAAATATGTATCAGAGTACATAGTAATACACAGAATTACACAGTGAAAACAGAGACATAAGACTCGTTTCGAGAAGGAATGAAACAGGTCAAAAACGAAAGCAGAGAAATCTCAATAGTACTTATGATTCAGACTGGACCTACGAAAACGTCAGTTAACGCTTAAAGTGAAGACGCTCGATCTGGATTCAGTAACAATCAGAAACAGAATAGAAAAGAGATGAAAAGTCAAATATTTACCAGAATAGAGAGCAGTTACGTAGATGAGATTTTCACGAGGACCAGACATGGCAGCGAGAGGCGAAGCGTAACCAGGACCACCGTATTTGCAACATCCATCGCCTCCGCCGTTGGTCACTGCAGCAGCCACCACTTCCGTTGCCGTAGCCATATCTCTCTCAAATCTCTTAAAGATCAAATATTCGTGATTTTTTATTATATAAATAAAAGTGGTAGTCGTTTAGCTACACGTCTCTCTCACAATCCTTTTGAGATTATCGCAAAACTACAGTGTGTGAAACTTTTGGATGTATACGAGTGAACAGATATGTCAATGGCTGATTAATCTCACGTGAAGAAAATTAATATAGTATTCGAACTAGTTTTTACTATTCTAAATAGCGGTTGAGATTAATTAGTATAGTATGTTGTAGAGAAATGTGAATAAAAATAAAATAATGTATTTGAATTAAAAATACGTCTCCATGCACAAAATACGGACAAAAAAATACAAATCGTATACGTGGACAAATAAACAGATCTGGTTCCGTGTCTACGTTCGTTGTATCTGAAGTCTTCTTACACTAAAAAAACTTAAGGTGCCATAGTCAATTTATCCGTTTTAGAGAATTTTCAATTAATTGACCAAATGTTTCGCTGAAATTTCCAAAAAATTATAATAAATTCTGCTCAAAATGGTTAGATGCTACGCGATTCGCTCACATACCGCTTAACAAATTACATTATATGAAGAAGGGATTTTCAAATTATTATCTTATTATATAAAAAAAAGTTTTTCAAAGTTAGTAATTAATAAGATATTTCTACGTGTTAGATCCAATAATTCAAAATTTTCCTGGAATTATTTATTTTTAAAAAACTAGATAAAATATATCTTGAAATAAATTTCTTCAATATTTAGATAATCCTAATCAAAAAAGAATTTCTAACATAAAAGAAATTTTAATTTAAAAGTAAATCGGGAATATTAATTATTAAAAAGTTAATTTTAACAAAAAGTAATTTTCATTACTTATCTTATTATATAAAGAAGGATTTCTCAAAGTTACCAATTAACAGAATTTTTCCACGTTTCAGATTCAATTATCCAAAATTTTCCTGTAATTTATTTATTTTTCAAAAACTAGATAAAATATATCTTTAAATAGATTTCTTTAATATTTATATAATCCTAATCAAAAAAGAATTCCTAGCATAAAAGAAATCTTAATCTAAAAGGAAATCGAAAATATACTTTAACAAAAAATAATTTTCATTACTAATCGTATTATAAAAAAATATTATATTAAAAATTTAGTTTTGTAAAACGAATGATTATTATTATTATTATCTTATTATATAAAGAAAGGTTTCTCAAAGTTAGTGACTAAAATGATTCTTCCATGTATCAAATCCAACGATCTTATTATATAAAGAAGAGTTTGTCAAAGTTAGTAACTAGATATGGACCCGTGCATTTAAAAAATTATATTTAACATATTAATAATATTATAAATAATTAGTATAGTAAAATATTTTACACCATATAATATTATAATAAAATCCATACCTCGTTTGGCCCACTTTTGTGTCAAACATCTTCTAAATCTTTTCGGGTCTATAATATGATTATTTTGAGTTGTTTCAATATTTTTTAACTTTGTAATTTTTATTGCAATCTTACATACTAAAATAACAAATTTTGGTAAAGCTACAAATTTCGATAAAATTTCTTTTATATAGTGCATTTCCAAACTTTTACATAAGAAAATGATGCATAATGCCTTAAATAGTATTCTCATGTAGTAGAAAGATTTAATTTTTAGTTAGATAATAAAACTATTGTCGAATAAGGAAAAAACATATTAAAATTCATTTTTTTATCAAGTAAGAGAAAATTTATTCATATAAGCTCATTGCTTTCATTTAAAATTCTTGCTTCCCACTTCCTTAAAAAGTCGTATCACCGTACGACGATACAAACTTTTTTTGCTGATTAATGTAAATAATTTGTGTTGTTTTAAGTTTTTGTGTTTATTGTTATTTAACCTATAAAAATTAAGTAATTGAGATGATGAGATTTTCATTCATAAAACATATATATATACATATGTAAATATTGATAAAATATTATATTAATATTTGTAAAACAAAATAATGATACATCTAATCTTAAATGTTTGCCTTTTTTATTTGTCTATTGCGTTGGATGCAAACAAAAGAGAAATAATTAAGTTGAAGAAAGCTAGAAAAGTTGAATAGAGTAGAAAAAATTGTCTATATGTTTATGTATATATAGAGATTAATATTCATAATTTACTTTTAAATTAAGATTGAGATCTTATATACACATATTTTAACTAATTATTTTCTGTTAAAATTAGAAATTTAGGATTATATTTTTTGTTAGGATTAAGATCAACTATATATACAAAAAAACTAAACTAAGTCGATAATTGTATCTTATTAAAAACCAATATCGATAGTTGTTTTATATTTAACTTGTTACCAATCTTACTTGATAATTATCTTACCAATATAGCTTTGTTACCAATATGTTTCTAATATAATAGGATATTCGATGTTGACTAATCTTGATATAGATAATTATCTATATATAATATTTATTTTATAAGTAAGAGTTTTGTAATATTGATGTATTAATATATATAGATAATTATATATATATATAATATTTACTTTATAATTTTTATAAATAAATATAATTTTTATAATTATTTTAACGAATTTAATTTTTCTAGTAGAATATTAACAACATAAGTATTATTTTAAGATTATGATATAGTTAGTTATTTACTATTCTTTTTTATATTAGGATTGAGTTCCATCATATAATAGGATTTTAAATAGATATAAATATTTTGTGATATAGTTACAATTATTTTTTTTATTGATTTAAATATATCACCAAAATTTTTATGATCATTGGATTTGACACATGGAAGAATCTTTTTAATTACTAACTTTTAGAAACTCTTCATTATATAATAAGATAATAATAATACTTCGTTTTATAAAAATAAATTTTTCATATAATATTTTTTTATATAATACGATTAGTATTGAAAATTACTTTTTGTTAAAAATAATTTTTTAACAATTAATATTCCCGATTTCCTTTTAGATTAAGATTTCTTTTATATTAGGAATTCTTTTTTGATTAGGATTATCTAAATATTGAAGAAATCTATTTAAAAATATATTTTATCTAGTTTTATGATCATTGGATCTGACACGTGGAAGGATCCTGTTAATTACTAACTTTGAGAAACTCTTCTTTATATAATAAGATTAAAAGAATTCTTCCATGCGTCCAATCCAACGATCATAAACTTTTTGTTGGTATATTTAAAACAATAAAAATAATGATTGTAACTATATCACAAACTATTTATATCTATTTTAATCCTATTATATGAAGGAACCAAATCCTAACATAAAAAAGAATAGTAAATAACTAACTATATCATAATCTTAAAATAATACTAATGTTGTTAATATTCTAATAGAAAAATAAATTCATTATAATAATTATAAAATAATATTTATTTATAATAATTATAAAGTAAATATTATATACATATATAGTTACCTATATACATTCATTCATCCATATTACAAAGATCTTACTTATAAAATAAATATTATATATAGATAATTATCTATATAGAGATTAGTCAACATGGAATATCCTATTATATTGGTAACATATTGGTAACAAAGCTATATTAGTAAGATAATTATCAAGTAAAATTGGTAACAAGTTAAATATAAAATAACTATCGATATTGGTTTTTAATAAGATACAATTATCGACTTAGATTAGTTTTTTATATAAATCTTTGATCTTAAACCTAACAAAAAAATATGATCCCAAAATCCTAATTTATCAGAAAATAATTAGTTAAATAAATCCTAGATAAATATGTGTATATAAGATCTCAATCTTAATTTAAAAAGAAATTGTGAATATTAATCTCTATATATACATAACCATATAGACAAATTTTTTAACTCTCTTCAACTTTTTTAGATTTTTTCAACTTAATTATTTCTCTTTTGTTTACATCCAACACAATAGAAAAATAAAAAAAGGTAAACATTTAAAATTAAATGTATCATTATTTACAAATATTAATATAATATTTTATCAATATATATATATATGTTTTATGAATGAAAATTTCATCATCTCAATTACATAATTTTTATAGGTTAAATAACAATAAACACAAAAACTTATAAAACACAAGTTATTTACATTAATCAGCAAAAAGTTTGTATCGTCGTATGGTGGTACAACTTTTAAGAAAATGGGAAGCAAAAATTTTAAATGAAAACAATGAGGTTATATGAATAAATTTTCTCTTACTTGATAACAAAGTGAATTTTAATATGTTTTTTCCTTATTCGACAACAGTTTTATTATCTAACTAAAAATTAAATCTTTCTACAACATGAGAATACTATTCAAGGCTTTATGCATCATTTTATTATAAAAAAGTTTGGAGATGCACTATATAAAATAAATTTTATCGAAATTTGTAATTTTACCAAAATTTATTATTTTAATATGCAAGATTGCAATAAAAATACAAAGTTAAAAAATATTGAAACAACTCAAAATAATCATATTATAGACCCAAAAAGATCTATAAGATGTTTGACAAAAAAAGTGAGCCAAACGAGGTATGGATTTTATTATAGGATTATATGGTTTAAAATATTTTACTATACTAATTATTCATAATATTATAAATATGTTAAATATAATTTTTTAAAACCNCCATATCTAGTATTATATAAGGAAAGGTTTTTCAAAGTTAGCAATTAACAGGATCTTTCCACGTGTCAGATCTAATGATCCAAAATTTTCCTATATATATTATATTATATTATATAAAGAAGGGTTTTTCAAAGTTAACAATTATCTTATAAGATAAAGATGGGTTTCTCAAAGTTAGCAATTAACAAAATCTTTCCACGTGTCAGATCCAATGATCTAGAATTTTCGTGGATTTATTTATATTTAAAAAAGTAGATTAAATATATTTTTAAATAGATTTATTCAATAATCCTAATAAAAAAAATTCATAACATAAATTAAATCTTAATCTAAAAGGAAATTGGGAATATTAATTGTTAAATAAATAATTTTAACAAAAAGTAATTTTTATTACTAATCTTATTATATAAAGAAGGGTTTCTTAAAGTTAGCAATTAACAGGATCCTTCCACGTATCAGATCCAATGATCCAAAATTTTCCTGGATTTATTTATTTTAAAAAAACTAGATAGAATATATTTTTAAATAGATTTCCTCGATATTTAGATAATCATAATCAAAAAGAATTCCTAACATAAAAGAAATTTTAAACTAAAATTAAATCGTGAATATTAATTGTTAAAAATTTAATTTCAACAAAAAGTAATTTTCATTACTAATCTTATTATATTTATCTATAAAAAATTCTAATCAAATAATTCTTAAAAAAACTAATTCTAACAAAAAGTAATTATCATTAATAATTTTATCGTACATAGAAAAATAATTTATTAAAAATTATTTATAAAATAGAATTATGGGAAATTTTGAGAAATGCCCTTTTTGTGTACCATTTTTAAAAAATACTCCTTGACATTTATTTTTTTAAAAATGTTCCTTATTAATACAAAAATAACAAAAATACCCTCACAAGAATTGATATAAATTATATTATATAAAGAAGGGTTTTTCAAAGTTAGCAATTAACATGATTTTTCCACGTGTCAGATCCAATGATCCAAAATTTTCCTAGATATATTATATTATATTATATTAAGAAGGGGTTTTTCAAATTAACAATTAACAAGATCTTTTCACGTGTCAGATCCAATAATCCAAAATTTTCTTAGATATATTATATTTTTGAAAAACTAGATAAAATAAATCTTTTGGAATTCTTTTTTCAATATTTAGATTATCCTAATCTAAAAATAATTCCTAACCTAAAAGAAATCTTAATCTAAAAAGAAATCGTGAAAATTAATTGTTAAGAAATTAATTGCAACAAAAACTAATTTTCATTAATAATTTTATTATGTAAAGAAAATTATCTAATTATATAAAAAAGGTTTCTCAAAGTTAGTAATTAGTAAGATTCTTCAATTTGTCAGATCCAATAATCTGAAATTCTCCTAGGTTTATTTATTTTTAAAAACTAGATAAAAATTCTTTTAATAGATTTTTTCAATATTTAGCTTATCCAAATCTAATAAGAATTCCTAACCTAAAAGAAACTTTATCTAAAAGAAAATTGAAAGTATTAATTGTTAAAAAAAATATTTTAACAAAAGTAATTTTTATTACTACTCTTTTTATTAAAATAAATATTATATGAAAAATCTATTTATAAAAAACAATATATAACTATATATATTATATTTTGAATTATATTTATCTATAAAGAAATCCTAATCAAATAATTCTTAAAAAACTAATTCTAACAAAAGTAATTTTCATTAGTAATTTTATTGTATAAAGAAAAATATTTTATTAAAAATTATTTATAAAATAAAATTATGAGAAATTTTGAGAAATGCCTTTTTTGGTGTACCCCTTTTCAAAAATGCCTTTTGACATTTATCTTTTCAAAAATGCCCCTCATTAATACAAAAATAACAAAAAAACCCTCATAAGAATTGTTATAAATTTTTCTGGCCAAGAAAGAAAATTTCCCGCCAAAAAGAAATTTTTTTCCACCAAAATATTTTTAATGGAATTTCAAAAAATAAATTACAGAAAAAATAATTGTCCCGCAAAATTACGGCGTTTTTTGAAAATGTCCAAAAATTGAGAATAGTGATGAAAATATCCTCCTTTAAGGGGCATTTTTGTAATTCACCCTAGAATTATATATATATGTACATATATAATATTTTGAATAATATATATTTATTTAAAAATCCTAATTTGATAAGATATATATCTCTAATCATAATCCTAATATAAGATAATTATCTAAATATTTTCAAATATTTATTTGTATACATAATCTTAAGTCAAAAAAAGTTTGTATACATAATCCTAATATAAAAGGGAATTGTGAATATTAATTGCTATATATAAATAAACACACAGACAATTTTTCAATACCTTCCAACTTTTCAAGTTTTCTCCAATTTAATTTATTTATTTTGGTTTACATCGAGAGCAATCAAAACAAACAAACAACAAGGTAAAAAAAATTTAAAATTAATGTATTCTTTTTTTATTTTACTATTATTATCTTGAAATTTTATCATCTTATTATATAAAGAAGAATTTATCAAAGTTAGTAATTAACAGGATTCTTCCACATGTGAGATCCAATGATCCGAAATTTTCTTGGATTTTTTTTAAACTAGATAAAAAATCTTTAAATATATTTTTCAATATTTAACTTATCTAGATTTAAAAAGAATTCCTAACCTAAAAAGAAATCTTCTAAGAGAAATCAGGAATATTAATTTTTTAACAAGTGAATTTTAATAAAAAGTAATTTTCATTACTAATTTTATTATATAAAGAAAAATATTATATTAAAAAATTATTTATAAAAACGAAATATATATATATATATATAGATACATATATATATTTTGAATTATATTTATCTATAAAGAAATCGTAATCTAATAATTCTTAAAAAATTATTTCTAAAAAATGTAATTATCATTAGTAATCTTATTATATAAAGAAAAATATTACATTTAAAATTATTTATAAAAAACGAAATATAAATATATATATATATATGTCATATTTTGAATAGTATATATTTATAAAAAATCTTAATCTGGTAAGATATATATCTCTTAACATAATTCTAATAGAAGATAATTATCTAGATACTCCCAAATATTTAATTGTATGCATAATCCTAAATTGAAAAACTTTTTGTATACATAATCTTATTCTAAAAGGGAATTGTGAACATTACTTGTTATATATAAATAAACACATATACGATTTTTCAATACCTTCCAACTTTTCAAGCTTTCTCCAATTTAATTTATTTGTTTTAGTTTACATCGAGAGTAATCAAGGAAAATAAACAAAAAAGATAAAAAATTTAGATTTAATGTGTTATTATTTTATTTTACTATTATTAGCTTGAAATCTTATCATATTATAACAAATAGGATTTTAGAAGTTGTAATAAACGGATTCTTCCACATGTAGAACTCAACCATCCAGAACAGTGGAGTATCATATTATACACAGTTGGGTTTCAAAAGTTAGTAATCAGCGAGAGTTTTCTACATATCGAATCTTATTATAACCTATTATATGAAGTTGGATTTCAAATGTTAGTAACTAAAGAGATTTTCCACATGTGATCTTATTATTAAGTTGGATGTCAAAATTTACAAACGTATAAAATTCTAAGACATTATCCAAAATATGTATTAAGTATTATTCAATAAAAACAAACTCGTGCATTGCACGGGTCCATATCTAGTTATTTAGAAACCGAAATAAATCAGAGATTAGTTTTATGATATTTATATGTGTTTAGTATTATATATTGTACATACATTTTAGAAAAATTAATGTAGTGCAATGGTTAAATATGGTACTTATACTCAGCTTCCTGATTCAATTGCCACAATATGTATTTTGAGTAATTTATTACGTTTTACATTAATAAAGGATAAAACAATCTTCTTACATTCATCCTTTTTTCCACCGATTAGTTCAGGTTTTCTTCGTTCTCTTTTGCTTTATTAATGTAAGTGTGATATTCAATTTCTAAGAAACAGAAATAAATGGATTACTCTCTCTCTTTTATCTCTTTCTTTTTTCTGCGTTTCCCGGTGGTTTCTCGCCTCTTCTTCTAGGGTCGGCGGGTGAAGGTGGATGGTGGTGATCCATCTCGTGCTTTTGATTCTGCAGGGTTTAGTTGTCGTTGGTCGATGTGGTGTGTTGAGATTGGGTCTAGGTTACATTCGTTTATACGAAATGATGGTCTCTCGGGTTTTCTGTTTTATGATCTGGATGTTTACAGTGTGTCGGAGTTGATGGCGGTGACTCGTTTTTGCGTTTTGATGGTGTCTCGGGTTTTTCTGGTTCCTTGGTTTATCTCTATTTCTCTTCATGGATCTTCTTTGTTCGTATGGTTTGGGTTATCTGTTTCTCTTCATGGATCTTCTCTGTTCGTATGGTTCCTTGGTTTATCTTCAGTTCTTTGTTTATCTTCATGGATCTTTGAGCAATTTTCTCCGGTGGTGAGTTTTGGACAACGTTTAGTGACGTTGTCTGTGCTATTTCGTAATCCTATTTTTTCGGGGGTTGATGTTCACCTTTTTGAATTTCAAATTCAAATCCCTTTGGGTTGGGAGACTTTGAATTGGTTATCCCTTTTCCTGAGGATTTCAGTTGTGACCGACTCCTTTTCTTATTTAATACCTGCCGTGACTCTGGGATCTCTCTTTCTGCTTTTATTCTATCAGATTCCTCTTTTTATCCTTTCTCTGTTTTTGGTTCGGTGTTGGGTAATTTTGATGGTGTGTTCTCCAATTAGGGTCCCTTTCTTTGATAATTCTGAGCTGATTGAGGGGTTTGATCGTACTCTGCTGGGTCGGTGCTTTAATCCGGATGAGCAGGATGTTTCTTCTTTGCTCTTGCGCTTTCCTAAGATTTGGAGAATGGAGAACAGGGTTCGAGGCTTGGATCTGGGTTTTGGTAAGTTTCAATTTGATTTTGATTCTGAAGAAGATCTCGAGGAGGTTTTGAAGCTGAGACCATTCCATTTCGATTTCTGGATGGTTACTCTGGTTCGTTGGCAACCGGTTGTGGATATTTCTTTCCCCTCTTCGATTGTTTTCAAGGTTTGGATTTTGGGACTACCAGGTCAGTACCATGCTCCAATCGCTTTTCAGGTGATCGGTGAGGCTCTTGGTTCTGTTTTAGAGATTGATTTGGATTTTGGAAGAGTCAAGGTTGAGATCGATGGGCTTAAACCTTTGGTTTTTGAGAGAATGGTTGAGTTCCGGAAGGATGAGGTTGTTAAGATCGGGTTTGAGTATGGTAGATTGATGGGTTTTTGTAGCGCCTGCTTCAGCTTGTGTCATGCTTCCTCTCGTTGTCCTCTTGGTGGTGGCAATGAGGTTAAGAAAGAAATTGAGGGACAGAAACCGAGTGGTGAGAGTGGTGCCATGAGTTATAAGGCAGCTGTTTCGGATTCTTCTCTTGAGTGGCAGAAGGTTGCGTCTTCTCGTCGGCAAGGTGGTCGGTCATCAGGTGATGGTGCTAGAGCTTCACGTGGAGAGAACTGTGATTTCTCTTGCCGTTCAGTTTCTGGTTTTCATACTCCGCGCCATGGTGCTGGGTCCGAATTTTTTGGGCAGGTACCGCAAAAGGGTAAGGTTGCTTCTTCGTCTCAAACACAGCGTTTGGAGGTTGTGCCGGAGCCAGTTTCTGCCGAGGACGAGTCTAAAGAAGCTGATGATTTTGTTTCTGGTTATGAGGTTGGTAATTTAGAGGCAAATTTTGAGGCCACTGTTGGTGAGGATGATTTGCTAGGTTCGGATTGGCAATCTGGTTCGGTTCTGGTTTTTGAGAAGGAAGAAGGGGAACTGCTTGCACCTGATCCGAATGTGGTGATAGAGTCTGCGTCCAAGAAAACTATGTCTGTTATTCGGGGTTAGCGTGGGAGGAAACCGGGTGTTGGTTCAGTGACGCTGCGTGGTGCTAGTTCTCGTAAACGTTTAGTTGACGGTCTTCTCTCTCCCAAGCGTAAGGGTTCTCGGGGTAAATTGCGGGCTTCTACTCCTCGTGTTGGTGGTGAAGAGGGTCATTCACCATCAGCTTAATTTTTTCCGTTTTTAAATGAATAAGTTCCTGTGTTGGAATTGCCATGGTCTGGGTGGATCTTCCACTTTAAGTTTTCTTAAGGAAATTATTTCTTGTAATAAGCCTAATTTTATTTTCTTGTCCGAGACCAGGAAATGTAATCAGTTTTTGGAATCTTTGGTTTCATTATTAGGTTTTGATAATTTTATTTCGGTTGATCCTGATGGGTCTAGTAGTGGTTTGGTTCTGTTTTTTTGTAATCTTTCTCAAGTTCCTTAAATTTTAAGAATAAAAATCTGATTGATATTTCGTTCATGGATGGCAAGGTTTGTTGTTTCATTTCTTATATTTATGGTGATCATGTTTGTCATATGCGGAAGGGGGTCTGGGAGGGTATAGTGCGGTTTGGTTCTAATCGGTCCGACCCTTGGCTATCGCCGGGGATTTTAATGAATTATCCGAAAATCATGAGAAGATGGGTGGTTGTTCTCGGTTAGCTAGTTCGTTTGTTCCTTTTAATGATATGGTCCGCAACTGTGGTCTGATTGATTTTCCTTGTTTGGGTAATACCTGGTCTTGGAGGGGGATGCGTCAATCTGGTTTGGTCCGTTGTAAGTTGGACAAAGCTTTTGGCAACTCTAGGTGGCACGAGTTATTCCCGCCGACGGTAACTCAATACTTAGAAATGATTGGTTCAGATTATAGGACTATTTGTGTGTCGTCCCAGGGTTCTACTTCTAGAGGAGGTTCATGATTTGCGTTTGACAGACGATGATTGAATAAACCAGGTTTTAGGGATACTATTTCTTGCGGTTAGTCTCGGTATGCTGGTTTACCTCAGTGTTCTTTCACGTCAAAGATTGCCAATTGTCGTCGCGAGCTTTCCAGGTGGAGAACAGCTAATGTTTCTTTGGGCCGGGCTAGGATCCAAACCTGTAAGGAAGATTTAGAGCGGGTTTTGGGTGATGACACGAGCTCTCTATCGATGGTGCAGCAGGCTTCTACTGCATTGCGTATTGCTTATTCAGAGGAAGAGTTATTTTGGAAACAGAAAAGTCATAATCGTTGGTTAAAGGAGGGTGACAAGAATTCTCGTTTCTTCCATGTTGTGACTAAGCTTCGTAGGGAGAAAAATCGTATTTCGAGGTTGCAGTGTTCTTCAGGATCTTGGGTTTTCTCTGAGGCTGAGGCTGTGTCTTATTTTAAGGAAAATTTTTCTTCTCGGGGGACTATTGATTTTGGGGCAGAGTTAGATTGTATTTCATCAAAGGTAAAACTTGAATGGAACACGTCACTACTTTCTTCGGTCTCGGAGGAGGAAGTTCGGCGGGCTTTATTTTTGATGGATCCGGGAAAAGCTCTTGGTCCAGACGGTATAACGGCTATGGTTTTTCAGAGTGCTTGGCCGATTATTAAGGGGGATTGGTGGTTATGATTAATGATTTTCTTTCTTCAAGTTCTTTTGAGCCTAGGTTGAACGATACAAATATTCGTCCGATCAGCTTGTGTAATGTGGCTTATAAGATCATCTCAAAGGTCTTTTGTCTGCAGCTCAGACGCTTTTCTCTGTCTTTTTGGAGAATCAGTTTGCTTTTGTCTCTGGGCGTCTTATTTCCAATAATGTTCTCATAGCTCAAGAGATGTTTCATGCTTTGCAGACGAATAAGGCTGTTCAGAGTAAGTTTATGGCTATTAAAACTAATATGAGCAAGACTTATGATAGGGTTGAGTGGGATTTTTTGGAGGCAAGGTGACTCTTTATTCCATTTTGGTTAATGGGGTTCCTTATGGTAAGGTATTACCACAGAGAGGGTTGCGGCAAGGTGACTCTTTATCTCCATTTCTGTTCATTCTTTGCTTGGAGGTCTTGATTTCTAAATTGCAAGTGGCAGAGGCTCAGGGTCGTTTATCGGGGTTGGTGATTGCTCGTCGTTGTCCTTCCGTATCGCATCTTTTTTTTGCGGATAATAGTCTATTTTTTTGCAACGAAACTGCCAAGGAGGCTCAAACGGTTTTGGAGGTCTTTCAGACTTACGGGCGGTTATCGGGTCAATGTATTAACTTCGATAAGTCTTCTATTCAATTTGGCCATCAGGTGGATGTGTTGTCCAAGTCTTCTGTTAAGAGTACCCTTGGGAATCATTCGGAGGGTGGGATGGGTTCTTATTTGTTAATTCCTTAGGGTATTGAGGGTCCTAAGACGATGGTTTTCAGTTTTGTTCGTGAGAAGATCAAGGAGAGGATTCAGTCTTGGTCTTCGAAGTTCCTGTCGAAGGGCGGCAAGGAGGTTTTGATTAAATCAGTTTTATCCGCCATTCCAGCTTATGTGATGTCCTGTTTCCGTCTCCCTAAGGAGCTTTGTAGGAAGATCACTTCCGCTATTGCGGATTTTTGGTGGCGCAAGTTTTCTTCTTCTGCCGAGATTCATTGGGTCAAATGGGAACATTTGTGTCGTGGTAAAAATGAAGGAGGTCGGGGTTTTTGTCAGATAGATGATTTTAATACAGCTCTGCTTGCCAAGCAGCTATTGCGGTTGATGGATTGTCCTGATTCTCTCTTTTCTCGGGTTTTCAAGGGGTGTTACTTTTGGGATTCTTCTCCGATGATACCTAGGCGCTCGTCTTCTCCCTCGTATGGTTGGCGGAGTATCATTTCGGCAAGAGCTTTGGTGGCTCGCGGATTGATAATGCGTGTTGGCGATGGTCGGACTATTTTTGTTTGGCGCAATTCTTGGATTCTGGATTCTCTGCCGTGTGCAGCGGCCGGTCCAGCTTCAGTTTTGTATCCTGATCTTTTAGTCTCGGATCTTATTGATCCTCTTTCCAGGCGTTGGCGAATCCCGCTTGTTCGTCAGTTTTTAAACCCGGGGTATGCGGCTCTCGTGCTTGGTATTCCTTTGTCTTGGTGTCCTTGTTCTGATAGGTTCAGATGGCATTTTACTAAATTTGGCCGGTATTCGGTTAATTCTGGTTATTGGGCGTCCCAAAATGTAGGCCCTTCGAGTGTCGTTCAGTGGGTTCCGTCTATTCAGCCCTTGCTTCGGCAGGTTTGGAAGATTTCTTTTCCATCTAAAATTTGGCATTTTATGTGGCAGGTTATGTCCAGCCATGTGCCAGTGGGTCCTATTTTGGCACGGTGTGGGTTCGATTGTGACGACATTTGTATGCGCTGTGGTGCTTCATCGGAATCGATTAATCATGTCTTGTTTTCTTGGCCAGCGGCTGTCCAAGCTTGGGCTTTATCTCCTAATCCGTCAGGGAGGAGTGATTTTCCATGTTCTTTGGTTTTTACAAACTTGGACTACCTTTTTTGGTGTCTTCCTCCGGGTGCTGATTCTTCTTCGTTTCCTTGTCTTTTGTGGTACATATGGAAGGCACGTAATGATAAGGTTTTCTCTAACATTGATCGCGATCCGAGGGAGGTGGTTCGATGGGCTGTGGAGGAGTCGGTTGCCCGGCGTTCTGCTCAGTCAGATGATGGCTTGGGGGTCGCCGCTGAACCGTCTGCTCTGGCTAGTTCTTCTGGGGTTCCAGATCCGCTTTCTAGGCCTCTAGTGGGGCTCCCGGGTTTATCGGAGTTCGCTGTTTCGTTGATGGCTCTTGGAAGACCGGATATCTGTCTTTTGGGTTCGGGTGGTTTTGCTTTTCGGATGCGATTGATTCAGTCAATTTCGGGCCCCGCGGGATCCACTATAGTCTGTCTCCTTTGCATGCGGAGTTCGATGCTCTATTGTGGGCGATGTCATCTCTTTCCGTTCTTTGTTTGGAGGAGGTGGCTTTTGCTGTCGGCTGTGCCGATATCCTGAAGATGGTGAACGATCCACGAGGATGGCCTGCGTTCGCGAGTTTCTTGAGGAGTTCGCTCGTCTCCGATGTTTATTTTGGTTCTTTTCCCTTTCTTTTATCCCTCGTGCTTTGAACCACAAAGCAGATTTCCTTGCCCGTAGTGTTAGGGGACTTGTTCGGAATTTTTCTTTTGTGGATTGTATCCCTCAACATTGGTATTCTGCTATTTTATGATTGAGTTAAGATGGGAAAAAAAAGAAACAGAAATAAATTGGGGATTAATTTTAAGATATTTTTGTGTGTTTAGTATTATTAATATGAGAAAATTATGAAAAATGCTCTAAAATTTTGCAAAACTATCCCAAATATTATGGTATTGTTCATCTTCACTAAAAATATTCAGTAACTAGACATAGACATAATCATTATTTATTTTATCTTTTTGTCTTTCGTGCTCTAAATATATGATATTTAAATAGACATTGACATAAGTTATATTTAAATAGACGTAGACATATATTTCAAATGACTACAAATTGGTCCTATACAATTTTATTTAAATGGACATGGACATATGTCCCATATAACCATGATAACTCAATGGTACAAGGACATGTACAGTTTTTATTTAAATGGACATAGACATATGTCTCATATGGTCGTGTCAACCAATGTTACATGAACATATACAATTTCACACAAATGAATCATGGACATATACACTTTCATTCAAGGGGACATGGACATATGTCTCATATGACCATGATTTTTTCAATGTTACATGGACATGTTCAACTCACTATCCATGGACATGAACATATTCTCCGCGTCATTCTATTCACCGTGTCTTTCTTTCCAAAATCAAGGGGTGATTTGGTCTTTTCAACCATAAAAATGTAAAGCATGGTCATGGACAATGAGATGAACAGTACCAATGCATTTCTCATAATTTCGCAAATCTATAGTACATTTTTGATAACTTTTCCTATATATTATGTATTGTACATACATTTTAGAAAAATCAATGTGGTGCAGTGGTTAAATACGATACTTATTACTCAAATATTCTTGACTCAATTCCCATAATATGTATTTTAAGTAATTTTTTTCGTTTTACATTAATAATGGGTAAAACAAATTTTCTTACAGTCATCCTTTTTTCCACCGATTAGTTCAGTTTTGCTTCGTTTTCTTTTGCTTTTCTTTATAATTTACACATAACAATCATAGATATAGGTGTAATATTCAATTTCTAACATAAAAGTATCAAAAAAAATTTCTATATTTACAGAATTCTGATTTTTACACTAATTAAACTTCTGTTTTTTTTACAAAATTGCTTCAAGTCACCATGGTTAAGCTTCGAACAGCAAATTTCTGGCCAAAATTTTGTCAACTCGGCCGAGATTTGGAACAAGGATAATAACCATAGAAAAGGTGCATTGAGAACCATGAAGAAGACTATGCAAGTCCAGCCACAAAAGTTCTAATTTGCATTGAGCAAATGGGTGTGTAATCTATTTGTACTCTTTTTTATTTAGTGGTTTTGTTTCATTGAGTTTTTCACTAAAATTTTTAATAAGATAATTGGATTACACAGGACAAGAGGCTCATATACTGAATAAGACTCGTTCCATCACTCTTTCTAAACCCTAGGATTCAGCTTTGTCTTCTCTATTTAAACAAATTTTAAATTCTTTTAATTTCAATACTTTTCAATCAAAAACTCTTTCTAAAAGTTGTTTATCTTCTATGGTGCGTTATACCCAAAAAAAACCAGAATATCAAAGGCTTTATACAGTCTTTGTGCGACCACTCAATCCACCACAAGTGTAGTTGATATCAGCTGAGTTCTAATAAACGTAATCTATCTTTAGCTCAACTCATGATCCGTAATCTATCTTTATAGTTAGGTCTTGGCATATTATCTGAAATCCGAGATCTGATCCGCGATCTGTCCTGATCCGTCCTGATCCGCCCCGATCCATCCTGATCCGTCCCAATCCGTCTCCATCCATCCCAAAATTTCGGGTATCCGGAATACACGGATCCGGTTCCAAGTAATTAAATTTATGGATCCGCGGGTACGGATCCGGATCCTGGTAATAAAAATTTTTGGTCCGGATATCTAGATCCAAACCGATATAGAATATTTAGTATATTTTTTTTAATATGTAGTATTTCTATTAAATAATTTTAAATATATTAATATGTAGGTTAATTTTCAATTCTTAAATCATGAACTATATAATTGTTTTAGGTGTTGATTGTTGGAACCGGTCTTAGCACAAAGAGTAGTAAAACAAAGGTTCCTGATTAAGAGAGTATGAGAGAATAGGTAAGGACACTTGTATATTGGATTTGGAGCAAGAGCGAGTTAGCTAAGAAAAGGAAGAGATGATTGCCAACTTGGTGTTCTTATTAGACTTAAGTATGCCAAAAAGCGGATCATTTTTTCAATGGATTGTGCCTCTATTTATAGTTTATAGAGGCAGTTACATGTGTAGAGAATAAAGGAAGATTTACAATTCTTTTGATAAGATCAAATCTGTTAAGATTCGTGCTAGATTTATGAAAATTTTCCATGTCGGAACAAGAAAATTTTCATTTATTTGTTTTGCTGATGTGTCATCCGACCTCTCTTCATGTTCGTAGAACCTTCTGAGACGAGACTTTTGTGGAGTCAAATATATTATCCAAGTTGAAGACTTAGTGCTTGCAACCAGGTTGTTTTTTTGTATTCGACCTGTTGTTTTCAGTGGACCGAACTAGGATCTCAGATCCACCTCCAATAATTGTCCCCCCCAGACTCGAAAAATTCTGGTGCTGAATTTCTGAGTAGAAAGGTTTTTCGTCTTCCAGAATCTTCGGTCCACGTATCATTTTTCAAGTGGGCTAGTCGACTAGTCACCTTGGTTTACACAAATCATCATTATTACTGTGTGGTGTCACTTCGATTAATCCCCGCTCAGTTATAATTATTGTTTCGCGTCGCTTTGGATTCCAGTAATTCTCTATAAATAATATGCTTCTTCTTCTTTTACCATTCACTATTCATCTGCGCAATCTTATTAAAAATTTCTGAGTTCTTCTGTTTTAAAGCTTTTTCAAATTTCTCTAACTTCTTTTGCTTCATTCTTCTTCAAAAGATGGGTCTCGACGATTTTAAGCTTCCTAATATTGAAGCTGGTGTAAACTCAGCACTTGAGGGTTTTAACGCTCGGCCTTCTAGAGGACTTTCTAGGGTTTTGAAAGGAGTCTTCACCATGAGAATGGGTTGATCTAGCTTGTCCCGGTCTAGGGATCACCTTATATAGCTTGGCGAGGTCGGATCGGTGAGTTTACCGCTGATCAATCACCTCCTATCCTCTAGATTCATGCTTTTCACCTTAGATTCATTTATTGCTATTATCTTGCTCTGTTTATTAATCATTTCTCTGTTTTGGATGTTTATGTTCTGTGTTTGATTTGTCTTTTAGTCTATTTTGTCCTATTGGCTAGATTGCAAGCTTACTAGAAAACATAGCCTATCTTTGTGAAAGATTGATAGGTTGCCTGGACTAGGAATTAGTATTAGGTAGATTGATTGCAAGTAACTACTGAGTATTGGTTCGATATCCCACTTACTCACCCTATGCTTCAATGATTTGATCACGTAGGCCAAAAACCTTGTTATCAATTTTTCACTTTTGATCTTTGGCCGACTCTAGAGGTTCTAGTTCCAAAGATAGCTCGATTAAGAAATCGGCTAGTACTTGCAACTTTTCACTTCTGCGTCCTTTGAACTTGATGTCAAACTCGCTCAATTTGATTGCCCACTTTGTCAATCGCCTCGAATGATTTGGACTATGTTGTATTGTTCGCAGTGGATGATTCGTTAATACTATAATTGTATAAGACTAGAGGTAAGGTCGCAACTTCCTTGTTGAAGTAACTGCTGCTAGCGCAAGCTTCTCTGTAGTCGGGTATCTGGACTCAACTCTATCTAATGTCTTGCTGATATAGAAGATCGGGTACTGAGTTCCTCTATCATCTCGAACTAGTACACCAGTAACTACCGATGTAGAAACCGCGATGTATAAATACAGTGGTTCTTTGTTTTCTGGCTTGGCAAGAATCGGCTGTGTTGAAAGGTACTCTTTCAACTCGGAGAAAGTCTTTTTGCAGGTTTCGTCCCACTTGAATTCTTCGCTTCCACATAACAAGTTGTAGAATGGAAGACACTTGTCGATTGAGCGTGATATGAAGCGGTTCAAGGCGGGTATTTAACCTGTTAGTCTTTGTACTTCTCTCTTATTCTTTGGAGAAGAAAATTCTTGGATTACTGTAACCTGCTTCGGATTAGCTTCGATTCCTCTCTGAGTGACTATGTATCTGAGGAATTCTCCCGATGTAACCGGAAAAGTATATTTCGCTGGGTTGAGCTTCATCTAATATTCATTCAGAGTCTTGAAGCAACGAGCTAAATGATCGACATGATCTTCTGCTTTTAATAACCTTACCAGCATGTCGTCTATATACACTTCCATTGTTTGCCCGATTTGGTCAGCAATAAATGCCCTGTTCCTTGATGAACAAAGTTGTCTATAAACGAGTCGCTGGTAGGTTGCTCTAACATTTTTCAGGCCAAATGGCATTACTTTGTAGCAATAAATGCCCCATTCCTTGATGAACAAAGCTTTCTCCATGTCGTCGGGGTGCATTCAAATCTGATTATACCTCGAGAAAGCATCCATGAACAAAACTAGTTTGTTTCCAGCGATTGCCTCGACGATTCGGTCGATATTCAACAACGGGTAGCTGTCCTTTAGACAGGCTTTGTTGAAATTAGTAAAGTCTACGTAGACTCGCCATTTTCCATTCTTCTTCTGAACGACTACCGGGTTGGCTAGCCATTCGGGATGTTGAACCTTGGTGATGGATCTGATTTAAATCAGCTTTTTGACCTCTTCAACTACGACCTTTGTTCTCTCTGGCCCGAGCTTTCTTCTTTCCTGTTTAGTCGGCTTATATGTCGGATCGACATTTAACCTGTGACTTGTGATTGCCAGGTTGATTCCTGGCATATCGCTTGATGCCCATGCAAACGTTGTTACCTTCTCTTTAAAGAGCCGAATTAGCTTCTCTTTGATTGGCTCTCTTAAGTCAATGCCAATGCTCACACATTTTGTCGAGTCAGCCAAATCAATGTTGATGAGTTCAACAGTCAATTAGTCTGGCTTCTCGGGAGCAGGCGGCTCGGATAGTGTTTTGCTTCCTACAGACGGAGCAATCATGCATGACTTGTTCCTTAACTTCAACTCGGCAATGAAGCAAGTTCTAGCCATCTTCGGTAGTCATGTTCCTTACATCGATCAATGCTCCAACTGATGCCAAGAATGGTCTACCCAATAGCAATGGATCCGTAGGCTCTTCGTCCATTTCCAGAATTACGAAATCTGTTGGGACTAGAACATTACCAACGCTCACATGAACATCCTCGAGTAGTCTCCTCGGCCTTCTGGTGGTTCTGTCTGCGAGGACCAGCGATATCTTGCAGTCCTTGAACTTTGAGTATCCCAACTTTTGAGCAGTGATTAGTGGAATGAGACTAATAGATGCCCCAAGATCACACAGGCAATTGATGAACATCAAATGGCCCATAACACAAGGAAGTGTAAAACTCCCCGAGTCATCCAACTTTTCCGGAATGAGCCTTTTTCTTTGATGCGGCAAAACTAGTATTAAGATTGATCCAAATGTTCGAGTCCCATTAGCCATGCATTCTTCCTCCCTTTCTTTAAGAGTGTCCTTCAAAAGCTTTTTTGTATTGAGTAATTAAAGAAATAGCATCCAAGATAGATATTTTTAGCTGAATACCACTCATTTGTTTGCCGAAGAGGACCTTTGCTTCCCAGCTTGATTCTTCTTCAATCTTGAGGGGAAATGTGCTTTAGCTTTGGTGGCTAACACAGGTGCAACTTTTTCTGTTGCATTCTTCTTGCGACTATCGTATTCTTCTCCTCGGTGCACATGCGTGCGAGGGATCTCCCTGAGTTGTTGATGTACCTCATATTTTGTCGGTTTTGAGCTCATTATTGTGGTCATATTTGGGAATTTTGTCAGTGTTTCATTGAGATTTCAGGTCAAGAATGCTCGGAGTTGGAATCATGCTTGAAGGTAGACTATTGGAGAAGATTGAAGTGTATTCTGGTATTCTCCATAAGAGGGAGGATCGATCGATCAACACAAGGATCGATCAATCAATGCTTTAACAAAGAAGATGCGCACGATCTGAAGAACGATTTGGCTTCTGAGAGATCGACCTAATATCCAAGGATCCATCGATAAACTCTAGGATCGATATATCAATGCACTTCAGGAAACCTAATTCCACAATTTTTCAGCTTCTGTTTTAAGACCAAGAAATACTATTTTCCTATTTTATTTTGGAGGTTTTTTTTTGCTTTTGGGAAGAATGATTTTTGCAGCAACTTTTGAGTTTGTAAGCTAGAGAGACGATCTCTTCATACTTGAGAAGAATTTCTGAACCCTCTTGATATTTCTTTATGAAATTTCAGTTTCAATTCATCATGATTTGCTTTGTTCATTATTCTATGTCTGAAGTAGATCTCATATCCGGTTTACGGATTCTAGGGTTTTAGAATTCAACTGTTAGGGAATAAATATGATTGATGAATAGAAGATTCTCCTTCTAATACTAGGTTTTAATGCATAGATTAGATTGATCACCTAGTCAATGATTTTAGGTTGTTAACTTTCCAAAAGCTTGTTAAGATCCAGAATTAGATTAGAAGAGCAATTCCTTCACTACCAACGAGAGTTGATGCTAGGTTGGGTTGTGGGTAGTTGAACCTAAAAGATAAAGCCTATTTGTGATCTGAAACCAACGAGAGTTAGGATTTTAGATTATTAACAGAGGGGTAAATTCAGCGAGTTGGTTTATCTTTATTTATGTTCAACCCGAGAATAATATTTGCTTAGTTCCTGAATAGTTTCCCTGACAAGAGTTCTAACTCCCGAATAAATACCCGAGACCTGATTGCTTTAGAATATTGATTACATCTACGTTTAAGTTGTTAGTATCTATCACTCTGATTTTGATTGATATAGCTTGCAATTTGATAGAAGTCGAAAGTGTGATTTGGTTCTCTGGGGAATTCGACCCCTAAGTACTATTAATATTATTGTGCACTTGCAGTAGGAATATGGTTAAAAATAGACAACATCAAGTTTTTGGCGCCGTTGTTGGGGAACCATTAGTTGCCTTTTGATTTTCTGTCTACAATTTCAAGTCTATATCGTTATTTACGTTTTTCTTTTTGTTTGTTTTTATTTCTTTTCAGATGTGTGACCAGAAGTCGAGGTTCTGAAAATCTGCTTAGCTTGGATAATCAGGAGCTTTCGAGAGTTGAAAGAGAAAACAGAAAAGCTAAGAGTATAAATCCTCTAGAGAATCAAGCACAAAATCTGCAAGAGATATGCCGGGATGGAACTGTTGCATTGCTGGATGCTTTAGGAATGACAATTCAAAAGAAAGATGAACAGCTGAAGAAGTTCATCATCCAGGAGATTAGTGTCCAAGGAGTGAACAAACCTCATTCAAGCAGTTCCGCCATCTGAATGGTATCCGAGTCAAGCTAATGATAGTAAAAGAGCGCTGACTGGGAGGCATTCCACTATTAGGTAGTTCAGTATTCATTTTTCTTTTTACTTTAGATTCGTTTCGGTTTTTTGTGTTTTTGTTCAAAGAAAGGAAGCTGTCGGAGAGCAGTGATCGATCAATCCACACAACGATGGATCAATCAATGAGTTGAATGAGTTTACGCACGATCCGTTGCCCAACCAAACGAGCACAGCCTGATCAATTCAAGGAAATAGGACTTACCGCACGATCCATAGCACGACATAGCTGATAACAAGGTTTTTGAGCCTAAGGGATCAAATCATTGAAGCATGAGGTAAGTAGGTGGGATTGTCGAACCAATACTCAGAAGTTGATTGTAATCAACCTATCTAGTACTAGTTCCTAGTCCAGGCAACCTATCAATCTGTAACAAAGATAGGCTATGTTATCTAATGAGCTTGCAATCTAGCTAATATGACAAAATAGGCTAGAGGACAAAATAAAAATAGAACTTAAACATTCAAAACAGAGCTAAATAGAGTGATCCCTAGAACGGGACAAACTTAGATCAACCCATTCTCATAGTGAAGATCCCTAACTAATCTGGCTGATCCATTACGGTGCTAGCCATAATCATACCAAATCAGAAGCTTAAAGTTCAGCCCAAAACATCTAATAGCCAACCCACAATACTAGATCTCTCCTCGGTGGATCAAACAATCACTCACATGGCACTTAGTCTCTGATTCCTTTGGTGCTATCTTTAGGTCACGGTCCAGTTTAGATCTCTCTTAATCAGGGAGAGATCAGCCTTAAGCTTAGCCATGTGAGAAGAGATCGGGGTTAGATCATGTTTGCACGGCGAGGGAATCGGTTGATTCACCTCCGATTTCCCTATCCTCGAGATCCACAAGGATCTACTCACGTCTCATGACTTGAGAGTGGAGGATCAGAGGAGATCTCATTTGCATAAACATAAATAACAATAAAATAAAGAGCAGAAAGTAAAGATGAAGATCAATCTAAAATCACTCCATTCAAATCAAAGCATAAACATCAAGGTACCTTAATCAAAGCATAAATGAAAGAAACAACAAAATAGAGAGAGTTTTTTTGGCTAAACAACATATGAAAATGATAAGAGAGTGATTAGAGGGTATTTATAGGGTCATTTGTATAACCCTAATAGTCAGACCGACCTAAATCGGTCAACCAGGAAATCTGTGAATCTGTCCTCAGAGTCCTTGAGCGAGCTTGGACACCGAGGGGTGCTTCTAATCTTGGTCCTCGGGGTAGAAGGTTGAGGCTTG
>OVBA01003806.1:0-26030 GCA_900406435.1 Lepidium aucheri
GTTGGTGACTTCTTTTCCCGAGCAACTTGTTCCAACGCTCTAGCTCTATTTCATGCTCCTTTTTGCTCCATTTCCTAAGAAACTCCCAGAACTCCAAATGCAAATGCAAAAAGTGCAAAACTAACCTAAATGGACCTAAATGCAAGTGAAACTAGCTAGACGGACACAAAAACAACCTNCCTAAAATAGTACTCTAAAACCGTTAAAAATCACACTCATCAATACTCCGCACTATACTCTGGAATAATATGCTCAAGGGTCTGAGCAACATTGGGCTTTGGCTGTGTAGGTGCTGGAGCTACGGGCGATGAACATCTTTGTGGAGCTCGTCGCTGAGGCTGAGGTTGAGGCTGCTCTCTCTCTCGCACTGCCATCTCAGAATAGGCAAGGTGCGGCTCGAAAAGTACATCCTCTCTATAGGTGAGAAATATTATCACTGCTGCAGGCAAATAGTAAAGGTAAGGCTCAACATCCCTAGTAAAATACCGCCACTTCTTCTTCTCGGTGATGTAGGTGAAGTTGGTCAAGACCCGTTTATCAACTTATGTTATCCTCTCCACCTTCACTGTGTTGCTAAGATACAGCTGCAAGTACTCAAAGATCAGGGTCAAGAGACTACCTTTCATCTCGGTAACAGGCTGACTTGGAGTGCCTCTGAAGCAACATTTGGGAAGAAGTTTCGCGAACACATATCCCCAGTTAATGTCACAAGGACCGTCATCAGGAGTAGGTGCAGAACTGTACAAGTCTAGTATTGCAAGATACAAAGCATGATGGAATATCTCTAACTCTAGCTTGGTCAAGGCAGGGTTAACCTCCTTGCACAAAATTGTCGACCCTAACATCTTGGCCACAATCCGAATCGCAGGATGTCGGATGTAGGTGAGCTTCGAATCTCTGCCCTAAAATGCACAAACAGTCAAAATGTCCCAAAGAGCACTAAGAGGAGTACCTTAGTAAGAAGTTAGCTGACTATCGGCTTCCTCGTGGAACCCATAGATCTGGCAAATCTGCTGAACGATCAAGTGGTAGCAAATACCACGGTACAGAAACGTCAAGTAAGCCGCATAAAGAGGAGCTTGTGGGTCGGCTGCAAAAAGAAGATCACAGGAGGCTAAGAACTGTCAGACTGTCTCCGGGTACAGCGGTTGTGGCTTGGTCAGGAAGGTACCAAGGCCTAATCTCTCGAGCATATCGACATCATCGAGAATACCAAGTTTGCTCAATGTCCTCGGACACAAAAACTTGGTTGGGACGAGCTTGTTCCTCAACAACTGATTATAAAACACATAATGAAAGCTCTTCCATCTCGAATCCTCTGTCCTCTTCCTGTAAGCACTGTCATTCTTCAATAACGACGGATCCGATCCGTTGCTCAAACTCCGCTCAAAAGGCTCATTGTCCAGTCTAAGCCAAGGGAAACATGTTCGGTCGTACACTTTAAGATTTGAAGACTGTCCTACCTCTAAGTTTGCTGAATGTCTAACTTTACAAGAAGGTTGCTTGCCCTCGCGAGTTCTCCCCTTGATCTGCACACATCGATCAAAAAAAACAAAAACTGAGAAAAATCAATATCCTCAAAAATCTTTGGAAAATCAAAAATATGGAATTCAAATGAGAATTATAAGAAATTAATTGCTAAATCAATCATAGAACATTTAGATCATTCAACAATGCTTCAATTAACAACATAAATTCCCAATTCCACATTGAAAATCCAAAATTAATCAAAATTCTCTAACAACCTAACAATCGATTTTTAGGCAATAATCTAACAATACAATCAGTAAGACAATCGAAATCATCATATAATCATGACTACATATTGGTTTAACACAATTGAGCAATAATAAATCAAAATCTAGAATTCCCAAAATCTCACCAATTTTGCCACTTTTAAATCAATGATTTAGAAGCCATATGTTTGCCAATCGAGTTAGATGAATAGATAATCAGAAAAAGGATGAAATTTCGATCAGGTTAGGCCTTCGAACCAAAGAAAACGGTTAAGAATTAAGAAAGATAGAGGATTTTCAAAAATTTTGCCTAAAAATCACCTAAAACTTGCGAAAGAAATATTTTGAACGAAACCCGTGTTTTCTATGTTATAAAGACTTACCTGTCCTATTGATTGATCGAGTCAAGGCGTTGATCGATCGATCATAACCCTTAAGACACGCTGATCGATCGATCAAGACTGTGCAGGTCGATCAACAGATCGAGCGTACGTCCTTGATCCCCGCTGATCAATCGATCGCTTGTATGCAGGTCGATCATCAGATCAAGCGTTCCTCACCTTGCATGTTTGATCGATCATACCTTCTTTTGAGGTCGATCAACTGATCGAGCGTATTACCTGTTTCCTCGATGATCGATCGATCACATATGAGTAGATCACTCATTATATTGAGCACAAAGGATTGAGCCTTGGTATGGAAACCTACTAAGTGATAACTTTCAAATTCAGAGAAACCTTTGAAGCACCGCTGATCGATCGATTAAAGAGTGGATCGATCAATCAAAGCCCCTTAGTCCATTTTTCTCAGCTAAAACAAACTCAAAACAAAATAAAAAAATTAAACTAAAACAGAGAAACTATGAAAATAAAAACTACCTATTAGTGGATTGCCTCTCACTCAGCGCTTGTTTAAAGTCAATTGCTTGACTTGAATGCCACCTAATTGGCTAAATCATCTTTGGGAGGAATGATCATTCCCTTGGTTTTCATCTCATCCTTGATGAACTCATTGAGTTGTTCATCCTTCATGTGCAATTCAGCACATGTTGTCTCCAGCAACACAACAGTTCTATCAGGTTTCAATTCCTTCACCGAGTATGGTTCAGGATATTCAAGACTAAGTCTTCCTGCAAAAGTTTTTAAACACAAATTTTCAAGGTTATTTTCAAAGTATTCATCGGGTTTATCAAAAAGGATACTATCATTATCATATTCAGCTGATTCTCCTGCTTGCTCATGATAGAACTTATATTCATCATCTGATGACCAATACTCTAGTTCTTCATATTCCAAATTTGTGTTGATCAAATTCACATCTTCAACCTTCTAATTCTCAAGATACTTCCTTATCACACCACATAGGTCCTTAGTCGATTTTCTAATAGGATAAGAGACTCCTTTATCAATAGTTTCAAGCACCACTCTCTGGTTGGGAAAGTCAATCCTTGGCCCAACAGTATTCAAGAATGGTCGACCCAACAGAATGGGCACAACTCCTTCCTTAGCCATTTCAACAACCATAAAATCGGTTGGAACCTTGCAATTTCCCACAATGAGTGTGAAATTGACTAACCTTCTTCTTGGGCTTTTAGAAGTGGCCTCACCAAATGAAATGGATGAGGTATGCTCCTGCATAAGCTCGATCTCAAGCTCCCTTATTGTCTCCAACGAGATCACACTAACACTTGCACCGATATCAAACAATGCATCACAAAACTTCAACTTGCCAAGAGAACAAGGAATGGAGAATTCTCCTTGATCTTCTTGCTTTGTAAGGTCCTTGGGATAAGGTATAGGAGATCGATATTTATCCTCACAGCTGCTCTCCTTACCCACATCGAGTTCCTTAGCCATCAAATGCACAACATCACATGATTCTCTAGGGTTCTTCTCAACTTTACCCGGTAAAGCTCTTTGTGGTCTCCTCATAGATTCAGGTGTTTGTGCCACTTTTGTATCTAGCTTCTTCAAGTACAATGAGACGTATTCAAACTTATTGCTCAAATCATTGTACATGTTGTCCACCTTAGTATTGAGATCCCTAGTAGAATTTTGTTGCTCGGTTTCAAGCTGTTGAATGAGAGCTTTAATCTCATCATTAGAAGTTCCAGATGAACTCGCTTGCTTTGTCGCCTCTTGTGTGTAAGGCTTGTAAGGTTTTCGCCAATCTCCAGCCCCTGAATTCAACATTTGATTGTTCCATTTCTGCCATGAATTACAAACGGTCCCTGAAATGGTGATCCATGTGGCATTACTGAGGTGGTATGACGATATCCTGTGGATTATCGACGTAGGGGATCCTGTATGACAGTTAGTTCTGGTTCTGTCCCCTGTTTTTCCAATTAACATAATCAACCTCTTTTTGATCTTCAGATATATTGGACTTAACTTGAACTTGATCGACTTCCCTAGTGTCATCCAGCTGGTGCACTCTTCAGCTATCTCTACGACTTGCCTTGATAAGCATGTTGAGCTTCTCTGAAATCTCATATATCCTCTGAATCTTCACACTATTGACCTACTTGCTTCAATCATATTGTGGAAAATGGTTCCCCGAACTTGCAGCCAAGTTGTCGATGAGGGTGAAGGCTTCATCCCTAGTGTTCATCATGAAGTCTCCATTGCTAGTAGCATTTAAAGAGTTCTTATACTCCCAATCGATTCCTCTATATAATGTATTGAGCAGCTGCTCATCCGAATAACCATGATGGGGACAATCTCGTTGGTACGCTTTGAATCTTTTCCAAGCTTCTTGCAAAGACTCACCAGAACGTTGCTGAAACACTGAGATCTTGCTGCTTAACGCTGCAGTCCTTGACTTAGTATAGAACTGATCCAAGAGGACAACTCTAACTTCAGCCCATGTAGTCAATGAACTTGGAGGCAAAGATTGCAACCATCTAGAAGCTTTGTCAGAAAGTGAATGGTGAAACAGCTTACACTTCACATGTCTTCAAAGTTTTCGATGTGATCCATCAGATTCCCTCCTGGGAGACCATTGAAGACATATTGCTTCACTAATCCAATAAGCTCAGGCTTGATCTCATAGTCTTGCCTCTAGATAGGTGGAGGTCGAATAGCAGACATATTCTGATAGTACGTGTGAGGTGTATCCATATCATCTATAGCTCAGCGTCGAGGCTGTTCCTGCTGCCCCCTAAGCATAGCCAAATCTCTCTGCAACTTTTCAATTGTTTGCTGAACATCCTGGTCTCTCGGAACAGCTGGCTGAGTCTCACGGTCCTGAGGATTCTGCTGGTTTTCTTGATTAATTGCTTTGTTCTGCGATTTTCTCTTTCAACTCTAGCAAGTTTTTCGTTATTCAAACCAAGTAGATTACCTGAACCTTGACTTCTTCGATGCATAAACCTGAAACAAAAAAAACACAAAACAAAACGTAAGTAAAGGAGTATATACTTGAAAGCAAGTCTTAATCAAAAGGCAACCAATTGGTTCCCCGACAACGACGGCAAAAACTTAATGTGTATCAGGTTTTAACCTAAAGCTATCTATTGCAAGTGCACAGCAATGAAGTAGTAGTACTTAAGGATCATATCCACGAAGAACCAAGTATTGCACTTTCGACTATCAGTTGTATTTCTCAAGCTATACTAATCAGATTGTAGAGACTAACTAGCAACTAAGACGATGTAAACTTAATTATAAAAAGTATAGGGAAACTATTCAGAATATAATTTAAACTCAATTCTCGACTTGAATAGAATGGTATAACAAGCCTACTCTCATAGTACTTGAGACTCTACTCAACAATTTAGAGGTCCAAACTCTCGTTGGTTTCAAATTTTGAACAGGGATTAAACAAGTAGGTTCAACTATCTACAATCAACCTAAACATCAACTATCGCGGTTTAGGGTTGATTGCTCATCTAATCTAGTTCAGGTTCCTAGCAAGCTTTTGGAGAGCTAAGAACCTAGGTTCGTAGATTAGTTGACCAGGCTACTCTAAGCATTAAGCACAAGAATTAGATGGAGAATACTCTTATTAGATTTGATTCTATTTGTCCCTAATCATTGATTGCTAAATCTCTAGAAATCCTAAACCTAATTGATTAGCTACTCAAACATAATTGAGATTGAAACAAAAGACATGAAGAAAATAAATTTGAATTTCATAAAAATATAAAAGGGAGTTTAAAGATTCTTCTCAATGTTGAATTCTCTCTCTTTCTCTAGCTTACTGAATATGTCTAAAAGTTCTCTGTGAATAACGAACGATATGTAAAAGAAACAGAAAATAGAAGTATTTATATGTCCTGGGATCTAGGTGAAAAAAGGAAAATTATGTATTTTCTTCGGATGCTCATTGATCGATCGACCAAGGTGTTGATTGATCGATCACTAACTTGTGTGATCGATCTGCCAGCTAAGCAGGTTGATCGTGTGGTCGAGCAATGATCTAGCAAGGAAGCTTGATCGATTGATCGTAGGCCTTGTCCATGAAGCTTCAAGTAATGCTCCAAAATCATCCAAACGAGACTCCAATGCTAATAATCCAAGTTTTTTCATTTTCCACCTGAAAGTGACTCAAAACACAGATAAAAACTCTAAAAGTAGGCATGTTAATGAGCTCAAAACCTGTAAAATAGAGGTATATCAGCTACACAACCAAAGATTCTTAGATGATCATAGTTTGGTTTAGCATTAGTCCATAATTCTTTTGGTATTTCAAAATTAATAGACGACGTAGGTTATCTATTAATGATGTATACTTTTGTGTTTTCCGCTTCAGTCCAGAACTCTCCACCTAAACATGTTTATGCTAGCATACTTCTGACTTTTTTCATGCTTGTCCTATTTATTCTCTCAGATACTCAATTTTGTTAAGGCATATAAGACACAATTTTGTGTCTTTTGATTCCTGAAACTATACATAGGACATCAAACTGAGCATTGAAAAACTCAAGTCCATTATTTTTTCTCAAACATTTAATGTTCTTTCCAGTTTGGTTTTCCACAAACTTTTTAATTCGAGAAATCCTTAAATGCTTCACTTTTCTTTTTTTAAGAAATAAATCCAAACTTTCGTTAAATAATCGTCAATGAAACTTAGGAAATATTGTGCTCCCGATAAACTTGGTCTAGTGTTTTGAGAACCCCACTAATCTGAGGGAATGTAATCTAAAACTGCATTAGATTTATGCTTAGCCTTCTAAAAACTCTACTTATGTGATTTACCTAGAGCACACGCTTCACAGAAACCTAAACCTTTGATCTCATCACTCTTTAAGCATCCATTCTTCACCAAAGTTTCCATAGACCTCTTTCCCATGTAAGCCAGTCTAGGATGCCACCTTTTAGTTGTATCCACAAGAGTCTTTGTTATGTTAACCTCTGCAGTCCTAACTTGATCTTTAAGGTAAAATAACCCATTTCTATACTTTCCTGCAAGAACATTCTCTTTTCCTTAAAAGAAAGTGATACGAAAATCTATCCCTTCATAGTGACAACCTAATTCTTCCAATCGGCCATAAGAAATTAGATTTCTGCTCATATCTGTTACATACCTTACTTCTTTAAGTGTAATGACTGAATCATCTAAATTTTCAATTGTTATCTTGTCAATCCCTTTGATTTCACATGTTGCATTGTTTCCCATTAAAACACGACTCCCTTCTACAACCTTAAATTCTATAACTAATTCCCTTCTCGGAGTGATAAAAAATATACAACCAGAGTCTAACACCCATTTGTCATTAGATGTTGTTAAGCTTACTGCTAGAGCTGAAGTATCTGGTAAAATAACTGCTACATGAGATGAATCTTGACATTTTGCTTGCTTCTTATTTTGACCTTTTGAGGACAATCTTTCTTCCAATGATTCTCATTCCCATATATTCAACGTGCTCTAACATTAGTGTTCTGCCTTAATCTTGATTGTGATCAACCCCTACTTGTGGACGGCCTTTTCCTTTTCCTTTGTTGCTTCTATTCCCAGTTCTACCTCTGCTTTTGACATTCAAACCTTCCAAAACTGATTTCTTCTTGTATAACTGAACCTTTTGGATTAGATTTGACTCCATTCTGTATGGCCCAGTTATCATATCGACATCCAAACCTTCCAAAACTGATTTCTTCTTGTATAACTGAACCTTTTGGATCAGATTTGACTCCATTCTGTATGCCCCATTAATCACATCATTCACAGTCAATGTGCCTTTGGCATTCCCGAATTGTAACATATGAACCAGTGGATCAAATGATGTAGTTAGACTATTGAGCAAACTTATGGCTTGGTCTTCATCTTGTATAGTGACTTTAAGGCTTGCTAGGTCGTTAACCAATTTGAGAAATTTGTCAAGATTTTCCTCATCCATCTTGAAACATGAGAATTTTTTTTCAGATACACTATGTTTGCCTTAGTCTTGGTCTGGTAATCACTTTCTAATGCCTTCCATTTATTATATGCAATAGGCTCATGCATGATCTTCCTTACGACTGAATCTGTAAGACATTTCCCGGGTAAACTCCGTGTTTTTTGTCACGCTTAGTTCAGGTTTGATCTTTGTAGAATTTTCAATCTTAACTTCTTTACCATCTTCAGTTGTCTTCTCCGCAACTGATTCCTTTTCATGTTCTTCTTCGAGAACATCCAGCAAACCCAATATCTCAAACTGTCCTAACACATGATACATCCACAACCCAAAATCTTCCTTTCCATCGAACTTCTCAACCTCAAACATTCCCATTGTCGGTTCCATAGCTTGTTATAAACTGTCTTCTTGATCAATTACCTGCAGAATAACTGATAAAGAATGAGTAGATATCTAATCAACTATATATCCGAACCAATACACAATCCTATGTTCTTGGATAAACTTGAAAAATTTATCGAGATTAAGCTCTTTTCAAAATAAACTATTAGAATTCAATTCTCTAATTGATATCTAGATTGAATTTTTTTATCATAATCTTGGATGTTGTTCAGTTTTTTTGGTAAGCGAGACTTCATGTGAAGCTTGTAATTCTCCGAAGAATAATTGAAGAATTGTCTCAAGATTGAGACTCCTATCTCCGATCTGGTTTCTGTTGGTGCAATGAAAACATGAGTGCTTTCATCCGCCACGAGTGTGAATTTCTTTCTCTTTTCTCCGATAGTTTCTTTGCTTATCTTCCGATCGACTCAAAATTGTGCTCTAATACCACTTTTAATGTGTAGATAAGCAACAATCGGATAGATTTGTTCTACAAAGATGAAGAATATGATTGTGGAATTGATTCACTCTAAACTCACAAACACTCTTGAAATAAAGGTAAAGAAAACGAGACTAAAAACAATGAATTATAGAGTTCCTCCATGAATGGAGTATATCTCTCTTTAGGATCTTTCTCCTGAAATCCACAAACTCTTTCTAATCTATATTTTCTGTTATAGGTTCAAGCAAGAAAAATGAGAAGCTATTCGACTACTACTCTCGCTTGAGAGAGATGAATCTAGAATTATATATGTCTAGATTAATTAAACAAATTTTAACTAAATGAATATTGGGCTAATGATAACCAAATTGGCTGAAAATAATCTAGCTCAACTCGGATCCATTTGTCTTTAATGTGGCTTAAGGGTCTGAACCTGATCCATATAGAATGAGCTGAAAATAAGTGACATACCTAACATTATGCATAAAGGATTGTCAGATCCAATTGTTAGAACATCTCTATCGCGAGTATTAGTGTGAGTATCTAACATCAAAAAATTATTAAAATAATAAAAAAAGAAAGAGGGATGTCTCTCTTTTGAGAGACTCATATTAATCTTTTAGAGAATCAAAAGCCACGTGGCGTTATTTAATTGATTTTAAAAAAAAATTAAATTTAAATAAAAAAACTAAATTCTTGTAAAAGTATTAATATTTTATTATGAAGAACATCAAATTAGTATCCCATTGTTGAAGACGCTCTTTGAATCAAATAGATTTACCGACTGGTTATGGTAAATATTTGGCAACAAAAACTATAAACTTTAGAGCAAAACCGGACCGATTCGTGTGACTGGTCAAGCCTGCAAAGAGCTACAAACGTTCGTCAATTATATGGCCACCTCCTCATAGTGATATCTGACTAGCAATATTATAATCGATACATTCTGAAGTGGCCGGTAAAACACAGTATTTGGAGCTGAAACATTGCATAATATATATAAAAAGGGCAATTCACTAGCAAACAAAATAATGTAGTTTTTAACCATACATCACAGACGCTAATTGGTCCGCTTGGACTCTTCCTAGAAAAACAGTAGTTTCCATAGCCACCTTTTCGATGATGATAATCCGATAATCGTCGGAGACATGTGTCCAGTAGTACAAGCGACACTTGATGGATTACTGTAACGCCTTGTGGTCAGTGTCCATGTTCAACACCAGTCTTAGCATAAGACAGAATCCTTGGAACATTATAGTACAAATTTACGTATTATGCAAATTCGAAAACTGATTACCAAAAGAACGGGGAACACATGTGATTAATCAATTTTTTAGACTTTTTCGTAAAGATAGTTTAAGATAGCATAAGAATTAAATTATTATAATTCTTATATTATATAAAATGGGTTTAGATTTTATATGATTACATCAAGCCCACAATTAAAATATACATGATTAGTACTAGCTAGTTGAATTTATTTGGTAAATAGAATAAAACTAATCGATATGTGGGTCAGTGGGTGTACGAGAGTACAATGATATGGTCAAAGGATTAAGAGGCGTAACCACATAATTTGCCTAGACTCTACTGGACAAGTGTCACTCACTTATACAGAATCACGTGTTAACCACTCACTGAAATATCTAGAAATTAATTAATTATTTATTGAAAAATTGTTAACTAATCCCCAACCTTTTTCCGAATTACGAAGTACGCCCTCCATTTCTAATTAGTTGATCTTACAGAAAAAATTTTATTTTTTAAAGGTTGATGTTGAAAAATTCCCAATACATATTTCATTCAATATTTCCTATTTTATTTTTATTTATTTCTATACTATTAAAAAAAATTTACCGAATAAGCATAGAAAATTATGACTCTTACTAAAATAGTTATGAGAAGGCATTTGTTATAGAAATAAAACCTCAATTTTTTTGTGAAATAACAATAGTGCCCAATTTTCTCTTTGGCAATTAGATTCCTAGTTTTTCTGCGCGCGTATGAAACTTAGATTAGTCTCTGTAATTTGTTGAAGGGTTTACTGTATGCCCAAATTTTTTTCGCGAAAAGGACGGTTGCGGTTTATCCTCCTTGTTTTCATCAATTTTGGTCGGAGACAATGGTCAAGACACGTAATCGGCGGAAGGCGGAGTCATCATTGGTGGAGTAGATTTTGGTCCTTCGAAGCACCGAAAGTTGGAGAGGCCGAGATTTAGAACTAAAAAAGGATAATAGTAAAGGGAAACACATAGTTCGTTGTACAGAGGATTGGCAAAGGAAAGAAGAAGTTTGTACTGAGGATTTTGTGTTGTTGCATGGTGGAGAGAAAGACTCTGTAAATCGAAGGAGACCATATGTCACGGATTCTGCTGATGCATCTGGAAATGGAACTTCTTTTTCGTTGCAAGGTTATCTTTGCTGCCTCAGTTTTCTATAATATTACTTCTACTTCATTTCAGTCATTGTGATTCTGATTGTATTAGTCTCGTCTTCCCTGCCATTGCTTTTATCTACTTTGTTTTTCTGTTTCTCGAGTAGAGCGATTTATGTTTTATGGTGCTCAATTTGAGCTGCATTTATGGGAATTCAACATTTGTTTGCGTTACTGTTTGTCTTATATGTATGTCGTTGTTATGTTATTGGTTTTATAGGATTTGTTCATCTCTGTTTATGTTTCGTTTGCGGAAATTTATACTAGGAAATAACTATGTGTTTTTCATTAAATTCACTATCTTTTTCTATGTCTATATTTTTACATTGATATTTGGTGTTCCATTATTGGGTGAGTTTGTCATTGTTTCTAGTACAACGTACATTCCATCTCTTGGATGTTCGAAATTCCCACCATATTTCCTCTTTTGATCTGAATTGACATATTTGCTGAACCACGACTTCCCACCTATTTTTGGTTTTGTTATTTGACATATTTGTCACTAGTGAGTTGTTGTCCCTGGACATTTTAAATTGCGCCTTTTTTCTTATATATGTTCTTTTTTATTTGCTTTACGTTTAGTATGTCTTTGAAGGTAATATTAAATCTGTCTTTTTTTTTCTTTGCTTTAGAACAACAACTTTAGGTTTTTTATCTCATTATTTTATACTATTCTTATAACTGTAATTGATTTCCACTTTGCAATATTTTTGTAACGCTGTTTCTATTTCACAAAAGTATTTGTTAGGGAGTTTCTCTGTTTGTTTTGTCCTCTTCTTTGTATATCTATATATTTACATTGCTCTATGGTGTGTCGTAGTTGGATAAGAGTGTAATTGGTTGTCTGTACATGGAATTTTCCTGCTTCTTTTCTCTTTCTGTGTTATGACGCACATTTAGACAACCAAGATTCTACAATTTCTTTTCTATTTTCTTGTTTTGCAAATGATATGTAGCGAGTTATTAATTGTCAGATCTTAACATGCAGGGTTTTATATGTCATATGTGTTCTCTCATTATTCTTTTATGATTACTAGATGTTTAAATATAGGTTTTCAATATCTGTGAATTTGTTGTTCGTTTACTACTTACATTTTCTATCTTATTAGTTTATACTAAATGGATATATGTTATTCACTTGCATTTACAATTATTGTCTTTTCTCTATTTCTCTTTGTGTTATTTAGGGTTTTACCTACTCTGCAATTTTATTTTCTCAGACAAGTCTTTATGATGTATCCTTGGTCCGTGTATATGTTGCAACTCTCTGATGATTTACATTGCTTTTTCATCTTAGTTTAGTTTGTGTGTGCAAGTCGTTTTCTAATGTCACAATAGTTATCTATTTTTGTTATCCAGTTATGTTTCGTATCTTTGCTTTGTAATTTAAGACCTCCAAATGTGACTTTTATTCTGATGACTAAATAACTTTAACATTATTGCATCGTTTCTTTTAGATATATGTCACGACTTGTTACCTAAACCGTTGTTTCTGTTGCCAAGTTATCCAACGGAAGACAGGATCAATTCTTACTCTAGATGCCAGTTGCTCATTGATATTATTGATATTTTGAAAGGGACGTCAGAGTTGGACGACCTCTTATCATCTCTGTTATTGTCTTTGTTTATGCTTGCTGTTAGGCAATGTTCCCTTTTAGGGAGATTGTTTTACAATCTTTTGTGTAGGCAACTGGTTACAGCAAACAGTCAGGAACTGTGGTTCATATTTGGTTGCCAGCCTATACGATTTTCTCTTGTGGAGTTTGAAAAGATTACTGGCCTTTGCAAAATATTCTTATCCTCATGATGACCCCTTCCAGAAACCAGAAACTAAGGATGCTAGTGAATCTTCTTTTTGGTATCCACTTTTTGGACCTAAACAAAGTTTGACCATTAATGATATTGTCGATAAATTGAAGGAGAGCTTTTTATGGCTGGGTGGAGACGAATCCGAACGATCTTAGTTGTTATTATTGATAGGATTTTGATTTATAAAACCCAACATGTCAAGTCATTTTTCAATGTAGTTGAAATAGTTGAACATCTTGGTAAGTTTTTTTCATATCCGTGGCGGAGGTTGTCATTTGATCAAACTCTAGAAATGGTTGGAGCTAGAGGATTGGTAGATGAATCTTCTGAAGTTAAGAGAAAGGTTGAGCAGCCATCCATTCTTGTCCATGGTTTTGCGGTCTCAGTTCAGTTATTTATCTTCCAAGCTGTCTCTCTTTTTTTGGAATCGATTCGGGCACCATCTTCTCATGCTACTTTCCTTGATAGGCGCTTTCGGTCATTGCCACCATTAAAGTTTTTTCATAATGAATGTATATTGTAGATTGAGTCCTCTGCAAATGTAAGTTCGCTTGTAGTTGTGCAATTCAACTTTGTTATTTTGTTTGTTTTTTAATTTGTTGTTTTCTTTAGCTTAAGGTTTTGCATGGAATTGCTTTATCTGGTGATGCCTCTCATGGAGTTGAACCTGCTGGTAATTGAAATCCTAAGGTTTTGTATATAAAGAGACTGATATCAGGTGGGTATAAGTTTTTGTCCGTCGATTGGTTCCCATGCAATTAATCCTCCTGAGCAGGCTTTTGGAAGTCAGAAAGGTGATGCACAAACTTTGACATGTTCTTCAGGAGAAGGAATGGCTTTCAATTCAGGTCTTCATTCCGACAATAAATGGGGAAGTACTTGTCATATTACTACAAAGATTGCTTCTTTGCAGGGTGTGCTTGTTGCGCTAAAAGAGGGAACACATGCTGCTATAGAGAAGATGCGCCAGGAGATCGTAGCCGAAATAAAGCTTCATTTATGTTCTTCTCGCACAAATATATCTCATGGATGTGGTGCTCCTTCTGTGGCAACATCTCATTCTCCTGCTTTGCATTCTCGGTCATGTGATGTTGTTGGAGTGGATATGACCCGACAATCTCCAAAGTTAAATTAGTAGACAAATCGAGTGCCCAAGCTAAGGTAGTTACCTTCATCTGCAATTTGTTTCATTGAAATAATGATATTTCGTTCACTGAGAAACTAATTCTTTCACAGGTTAGAACTTCTAACTGTGAGATTATTCTTGATGTTGTAGACGAGGTGGTGTTTTTAGTTGTCTTACGCCTTCAAAAATGTTGTCTATTGTAGTGCATAAATAGTTAAGATTTTTCATTTCTCTGTAATTTAGGCTTCTGGTGCAAATGGTAATCAATCATCCTTTCTCCCTTTACATGCTATGTCAAATGAGAAGGTCAAACAACTAGATTGCTCTGTCTATATGGATCAGATCTGCTTTCTTTTATTACTTCCTCCCACTTAACTGTTGTGTGCTTGTTTTTTGTTTGCTTTCGTCTTGATTGTGTTGCTAAATTTCCATTACTTATTGCCTCTGCTCTATGTAGAAGGGTGTTTTCAATGAAGAGGTTAATGACTTCTCTCATTGTGAAGGATATTTTCATCAAAGCAGTGTTCAAAATGAGGTGGTGTTCCACATTCTCAACAATCTATTTTCTTAAGTATTGCCTTGCTTATTTGTAGTTACTTTCTGTTATCCAAACTCTATGTTGAGCAATGTAGTTGCCTCAATCTCTTTTTGTAGGTTTTGCCTGATAATAGAAAAAATGATTTCTCTGCATATGATATCCCTGCCGCTGTGCTAAATAGTCGTTTATTTCGTTCAACATTAAGTGTGAAAGCAGGAGCTTCTCAACACTTCCCTACAACACATTCTTGTCAGTGTCGTGTAGAAAAGTCAACTAAGGTTAAAACTGAGCAATCAAAAAAGGGATTACGGTCGGAAACACTTCCTCTTGTCCTCCCTTGTGTCCCGCAAAATACAATCTCTTCTTTGGTTGCGTCTGCTTCTTTTAACAACTATTTTGGTGTTTTCTCTGTCCAAAGTTGCCAAATTTTTGTATCAACTTGAAGCCAATGGGGACAAGTATGGCTCCTTTGTATATGATGGCATTTGGTTTCCTTTTAAAATTCACGGTCTGCTTACCTGCAATTTTTTAATTTATTATTTAGGATGTATCAAGTCGATGGATATGATCTTCCTTCCTCATTCTTTGTTGAGCTGTGGACACCAACCCACTGGGATTCCAACACTGTAACTTTCTCATCTTTAAATAAATTATGGTTTCTTTTGTATGCGTTTGTTCTTTACAAATTATTGTAATTATAAATTGTAGCAATCTATTTTTCATTGCAGCATGTTGATATACTTCTAAGGCTGGTATGGTCAAAAAGGGCCCATCTCTTTTACGCCAGAAAAAGGTTTTCAATGAGTCTCGTCTTCCGCAGCTGTTAGTGTTAGATTACCGGTGTTGGTCAAAAGGTGGAAAGCAGAGTCGTTTTTCTCTTCATAATGTCATTACATGTTGTATTGTTGGAAAAGTATGGGACAGGAATGTTCCAGTGATATGGTTCAGAGATGTGAACACAGTTTATGCTCCACTAATTTAGGGAAATAAACATTGGGTAGCCTTGGTTATATACTTGGATCGGTGTTATATTGACATCCTTGAACCATTTATTTCCTTAACATCTAATGGGAGGCTTCGTGTATATATGGCGCCTGTTGCAAAAATAATTAGCCATGTGATTCAGACTTGTTGTCTTTCCTTTGAATTGAGTGATGTGCCCATTGTTGATTTCAGCTTTGGTAGGATTCCTTGGGTGCCTCAGAATTTGTGGACTGGTGACTGTGACCCTTTCTTTATAAACTTTATTGAGTTGCATGCAACAGAGTTATTGTTTGAAGGCATGCCTGAGATCACAGAGTTGATGGTTGATAATCTTCGAATGCAGTACGCTGTTCAGCTCTATGAAGTTTGTTTTAAAACTTTAAGTTGTCTGCACCACATGTTAATCTCCAGATTGACATTAGCTTATCTATCTTTGTTTTAGCTTGTCTATCTTTCTTTTACAGTTTTCTGTTGAAATTGTTACTCATAAATGGTTTGCGTTTGTAAAATGTTTGTTAGTGTTGTGGAATTTTCAACATCAACTCTCAGTATTTTCTTTCGGTGTCATGTTCATGCACTCTTCTTCTTTTCATTGTATTTGTTACCCTCGTTTGTGGGTTATAACTAGTATCTAAGGAAAAGCTACTTTTTGGAATGCAATTTGCATTCTTTGTTCTTTACATGTGAAACTCTTGAGTTGAAGAAACAAAGACTTTATATTACATTGTGTATATTACAAGCTTTATATTACACAGTCAACATAACATCCATGTGAACTCCCCACTTATATTACATCCTTAAAACTACACTTGTTGTATTTTAAAACCCATATGCATTATATTAGAAAGCCTACATCATTATGGTCCTTAAAACAATCATTGATTTAATTTTATATCAAATTTTCCCACAGTCGTACAACTATTTTACAGTCAACTTCTATCTTACACAAATAACATCATTCTGTTTTATAATTTCTAACATTGTTCACGAATACAAAGGCAGTAGAAATAAGAAAGGCAATGAAAACACATGTCATACCTTGTGCAGGTATAATGTATATACTCTGGTATTTATGCTACAGGGTAGTTGTAGCTTGCTTCATAGTTTCCTGCTCTTGGTGGCTCTATGTCAGCTATTTGAGACATCACCATCTCACCAACATCTATGACCTCGTCAAACCATAAGACTCTGTGAAAAGGGCTCTTATTCTACTGATGCCAATCTCGTAATACCTAGAGAAAATTGCAAATACACCAAAAGCAAATTGTGCATAAACGAGGTAGTCTTCCGCACTTTTAATTACTGTGAGGCTGTCTTTGGAAGGTTCGAATTTCACTGTAAATCTGATTCCTTCTACATACTTTGCTGTAATATTTCCCGCATCTAGACATCTTTGGAACAATGGGTGATATACAGAATTAGGATCAGCCAATGAACTCACAAAAATGAACTCATCTATCTCCACTTTCGTTAAGAAAGTATCATCGTAAACAGCATCACGTCCATCACGTCCAGTCTCTAATACATGCGCTAATTCTCTGAAGCCAGAGTGTCCAAGTCTCCTAACAATGTCAATAAATAAACCTTGTGGAATGAAAGCCATTTGTTTTGCAGATAGGTTATGTGTTGCTTACTATTATTTTATATTACGTTAAGGGGAGTTACGGTTACATTGCTAAGGTGTTTAATACACACCTACCACTTATCTACCATTCATTATTGCAATGTTAACTCTTTCTCTCGATGTTTCTTGGTCCCAACTACTAAGGCTACGTCTTTAATTCCTGTTTACTTTTTTAATTTTTTTTCTTAAGCATTACTAAATCTAATATATTTGTATTACTGTTTGCCTCTATTTGTTTTACTTATGATGATTCTTTATTACTTTCTCTTTTTGAGTTTGTCTATACGCTTCTTGTGTAGTCGGTTACACTTAATCATCTTTTTCACAATACTTATAAACATGTCAAACTTAATAACTTCTCCTAACAAACTTTGGTCTATTACATAGACACAAGCTTTTTTTGGTAATGAAGACTTTTCTTTCACACAAAATATACCAAAACATGATGGCCACACTTTTCATAATGCATTATGCTGTTTTTTGAGCATGATGGTAGTTTGTACATTGCTTTCTCCATCTGCTAACTACTGCGATCTTGGCTTGTTTGCAAAAAAGAATGACCGCTCTTATACATTTTGTAGGATTCAGTTATTTACACCAAAAAGTTGTTTCCAAGACAGGCGCCTTATTCTTGGTTCTATGTCATTCCTACAAGTTTTTCTATTCTTTCAGTTACAATTTGTGATACATTGTAGTAGAAACTATGAAGAACTCACCCAATAATGGAACACCAAATATCAATGTAAATATATAAGCATAGAAAGAACATAGTAAATTTAATGAAAAACACATAGTCATTTCCTAATATGAATTTCCGCAAACAAAACATAAACAGAGATGAACAAATCCTATAAAGCCATAAACATAACAACGACATACATATAAGACAGATAGTAACGCAAACAAATTTTGAATTCCCATGAATGCAACTGAAATTGAGCACCATAAAACATAAACCCTTTTACTCCAGAAACAGAAGAACAAAGTAGATAAAAGCAATTGCAACTTTATGTTTTACTGTTACGGAATGGGATTCGTGCATGTGGCCTTGTTATGTCATGTTTGGTGGCAGCAGGAACACCTCCTTGGTTGGATATTTCTATGGTTCCTTATCTACATTACAGTAATGCAATGGCGTTAGTTTAAGCTTTGGTTTTGATATTTACACTATTTCACAATGCTATACCTGATTCTCTCCTTGAGACTGAATTCTGCGTTTTCTTGGCCGTCCAGCTCCTTGCCTTGTTTCAGGTGGATGAAGCCTTGCCGTCTCAGTTTCAGTTTCAATGACATGTTGACCCTGTGTTGGAACTGGCATAATAATTGCTTCATATGCGTTCTTCCAAGTTGTCATGTTGTACATAGGGTCTACTAAGCTAGATAGTTCCAATTCTTGATATCTTACAGCTCCTACTGCATGAGCACATGGAATTCCAATAATGTCAAAGACTTTACAATTGAACGTGTTCCTGTTTGTACTCATCGTAAGCAAATTACCATTAAAGTTGTTCACTTGGCATATATCTCTGCTAGCTGGAGTAATTGTTGAATTGGCAGATTCAAGTATGTGTTTCATCAACAGTTTATCAACTTCCGGTGAAATAGACCCCTCATGCTTTTGTGCTTTGGCTCTTCCGCAACAGAACCACCTCATTAGCATCATTCAGATAGATTCAACCATTTTCACAATTGGTAATTCGAAAGCTTTTGCAATAGCTGCATTTAGGCTCTCTGCAACATTACTACTCATAATATTGTACCTTCTTCCTTGAAAATATACTCGGCTCCAATGTGATATTCCTATGCCACAAAGGTAGTTTGCACAATGCGGGTTTCGACGTTCGATTTCTTCAAAACGTTCTCTAAACTCTGTTACAATAAAAGCATGTGCAGCTTCAGAAACCGAGTATGCCAAACCTTTTTGTTTGTTGCACCTTGCTTTCATATTGTGTGTCAAGTGGACTGCACAAGCTTCGTGCTTAGCTACAGGTTACACAGTTTAGAGTGCAGCATAAATTGAGTTGTGGCAATCTGAAACAAACACAAGGTCATATTGATCATGCATAATCTGTGAGAGTTCTTTGAAAAACCAGCTCCAAGAGTCATCGTTTTCTCCATCAACGACATCGAATGCTAGAGTCAATATTTGAAAGTTCCCGTCTTGAAAGCTGGCTGTTAGCAAATACCCTTTGTATTTCCCTTTGATCATTGTTGCATCTACAACCACAACCTAACACATGAAATTTGTAGCTTTTATATATGCTCCAAGTGAGAACAAAAGGTACTTAAACTTGGTTCTTGGTGTGAGTGTCCTCCGGGTTATAATGCTTGTTACTGTCCTGGGGTTTGCTTTTTCTAGCTGCTGAAAGTACGTCTCTAGTAAAGCAAATCTCTCTTCAGAAGAACCATGTGCCTCAGTAATTGCTTTCTCTTTTGCGTACCACCCTTTCATATATGATATTGGTACATGTAATTGATCAAACCACAATCCCAGGAATTTTGACAGCCCGTGGTCCTCTCTGTCTATTTGCAAACTTTGATTTCACCATGTCAGCTATAACCCTACATGATGCTTTCTTTGCATAATCTTTTCTGGAAAACACATCGCATGTATGCCTTAGCCTTGTAGTCCGTACTTCCATTTTTTTGGAACTTCCTGGGGAAATGTGTCCATAAACTCGCCAGCTATAATTCTTGTCAACACACCAAAAAGTTAAGCGTTCCTTGTCTAACCGAGTTTGCTTGTAAATGAAAAATCTCTTAATTGCATATATAGCCAACGTAGTCTGCATTTCAGACTTGCTTTTGAACACCCTTCCAATGTATATAGCATCATTAGTTGGATTAAATGCAGCATTATCAATGTCTTTAGTGCATAGTTGTTCGTTCATCACCAAGACAAGGGGAGCAATCATTTGTAGGCTGTGCATCTCCAAACATATCATGTGGTCTAAGTCCATCTAAATCTTCCTCTGTCTAAAATTCACTTTGTACAACAGATGGTTCTCCTCTGTCAAACTAATTTTCTCGTGTTCTGTACTCTGGTGGTAATTTTGCAACTCTTTGGTTTAAGGTTTCATTGTTCAGACAAGTCTGTAAATTACATGTCTCTTGAGTAGGTGTGGCAGTAACCATCCTTATGCATTCTGATGGCTGACCTTCGTCCAGAGGTTTTCCTTTCCTAAGTAATGCATACTCTTAGCTGATTAAATTGCTCCACTCACAATATGCTTCATCTTCATCTGATGTATCATAGAATTCATCTAACGCCATGTTCACTGCAGTTTTAGTGATTATGTCTCTCCTTTTTCTCTGACGCTCTGCTTGGTTTGTCTCAGTGTTCCTCTTGTTTTTTGTTACCATTCCCTCCAGTGCAAGAAACTCGTCCACCATCTCTTGTTCATATAATTGATTAAGCTCATTAATTCTTGTTGCCATGTCTGCGTCCTTTTTTCTCAGTCTCCTCTGCAACTGAATTTGTATTTTTACTTTCTTGCTCTTCATAACTAGAGGTGAGTGGAGGAGTTGTACCAGCTAGGTGAATAATTGAATTCTCATTCATGTTTGTTTCACTCTCTTTAGTTGTTCATGCTTCTTCTTTTATAAAATCAGTCCTCTCAAATGATAGAGATAAGTTTAGACCTTTCTTCTCTTCCCTTAGAGAGAAAAAAACTTGAAGTGCTCTGTCATTTGTTAATTCTGCAGGCTGGCTTTGCGCTGAACGAAAAGAAGAGAGCTGATTTGGGATCATGTATGCAAGTTTTGGTTCACTTGTCTTACTTTCTCTTTTGAACTCTTTTCTGATGTATTCCTTTAATTGTTGCAGAGACATGTGTTTGTCTACAAACATACATTGTGGCATTAATGTTTTTGAAACAACAAACTCCCACGATTTAGAACGTGAGCAGTCCCAAGAACAAGGTATGACAACCACTGCTCTTTCCATAATCTGTACATAATGAATAAATGGCATGTGTTTAGATAATGAACATGCTGTCTGTTTTATTGTGGTTTCTTGTCATAAACAAATGTTAATCTCGTTGATTGTTTGCGTTATTTTCATTCCTGTCATAAACCAATCCGCTCTTTCAGATATTAATATGCTATGTCAGATATATGTGTCTGTTAATGTAACATCACTCATAATGAATGCGTTCAATTGTTGGGCTTAGTGCGTGTTATTTTGACTTGATGACTTCAATAGTTGGGTAACAACGGACAAAACTAATTTCTTAACATATATGTTTTTAAAAGAGTTTAATTTGTGCAACTACTATGTTCACCAACTGTTACAAAGTTACTTTAATGCATTGGAAGTAGAAGTAGTAAATGTTGTATATATTTCAAGTGTTTGTAATTGAAAAGAAGTCATAGTTTTGTTGCATTTTACCTGTGCCGTTTACAAGCACGCCTTCTATGATGTTATTATGAACCCAACTGTGTACTCGGTTCTCAAATTTGCAGATAGAATTACGCTTTGTTTATATCTGTGTGCAACCCTAATAACCCTAAATCCACTTTTCAAGTGTTGTGCTTTGTTTTTATTTTCCCGCTCAAGTCCTCCACGTGTACATATAACACATTGTATCTATATCTCACGTGAGAGGTTATCTTCTTCTTCAAATAATATATGATGCTGACACATAGAGAATAGGGGCAAAATCGTCATAAATTGTAATATTGTTTTAAAAATGTGCTCAATGCTTCTTTCATAAATTTTATGAGGCATTGTGCTTAATTTCATAAAACTCTCTAGCTTTAATTATAATTAATATTTCTCTTTGTATTTTCTAACAATAAATAAAGTTAAATAAGATATTCTAAATAGTTTTTAATAGGTGTGAAATCTCTAAAACATCAAATATTAAAAAACAAATGGACTAATTTTTTAGATAATTAATTAGGTAGATAATCATTTGGTTTGTTGTAAATAAGTAAATAACACTTTTTCAGTTATGTAGCACATACTTATGCAAATGGTGAAGAAATTGCCTTTGTACATAGGCTAATATGCGCTAAATAATAATGAAGATTTATCTCACACTAAATAATTTTTAATGTTGTATATCTTTTTCTTGGATATAATATTAAAATGTTATAAGCACAGTAAAATATGTCATACATAATCAAAATTGTTGGTATATGTTAGCTGACTTTATGGTTGTTAAGTGATAAGAGTATGTGTGTAAAAAGTTAAGACCATATTACATAATATTGAGTTTTATAAGTTACCATTATTAAGTGATAATATGATATTAAATTAGTAATTTAGAGGTTAATAAAGAAAATATTGTTAACTGATATTATAACTATGAGACAGGTGTAGCAAACATGTTATAATAAGCTTGTGTAAAAAGATTTGCATTGATATTACGTATGCAATTTTCGAAAATTTATTTTCTCGTATAAAGGAAAAATTGATATAGGTATTACTAGATTCTAATATATACAAATATTTTATGTTATGTACTCAAATTTTTGTTTTTCTATGCATTATATAATACTATTGAGAGTTACGTATTGGTAAAGAATAATTTAAATGTTTTAAAATGAAAAATCATCACAGTATTTTACTGCCTGCTTTACTCTCTTGACTAAATTTAGAATATATATTTGGATGGACAGGTTATAGCCCCATAAAAATCAATAGCACATAAAACTTATATCTTTATTTTTAATCGCATAAAATTTCTAAATAGATTATAATTACATGAATTTTTTTGATTTGGTTTGTATCCCACATCACAAATAGTTAGTATCGATGGGTTGTAACCCATTAAACTTAAACATTTGTCTCTAACAACATAATATTTTTAAATTTTTATTTTATAACTGAAAAATAATAATATGATTTTGTTGAAAATAATTTACTATAGTTTAATAATTTAATAATATATTATATATTAATATAATGTTTTTTTCTGCAAATAAGTATCACTTTTATTAAACAAATGAAAAGAAAAAAGTATGGTTCCCAATATAAGTTGTTAAAAGAAATAAAATACAACATACCAGTAGGCAGGCGTGGACTTATGATACATAATCAGAGTAAAAGGCGAATAACAACAGTTGGATGCACCTCTATTCTTTTGTAGTTTTGTACTTTAGATGAGCGATGGATTATGAAGCAGCCGGTCGTTGAGCGACCAAGGTGCATCTCGTGCTATATATGAATCATATTTACGATATCTCATAACAGAGAGAGCAATAGCCATGGTACCCAAATTCTTTGGTGATATAACATAGGAACTATTCGTCATCAATCATGTTCAAGCGGTCTCTTATCTTTGTAAGCATAATGTCAGCTGCAAGGAGGTTCCCACCAATTGTGAAGCGTCAGTGCAATTTATGAGAGCTTGTCTCATATATAATCTTGGATAAACGTGTATACCTCATGCTCTATGTGGTCCATAAAAGACTGGATAACTCAGTTTGTTCACAATTATGATAGTCAGATTTTATGTGGTTATTGAATTAATTGATAGTGTTATAATTTTTCACCCTATATATTTAACTATTAACCTAAAATACGTATGATATTAAGCCCTTTAACAAAAAAAATAAAAAAAATAATTGGGTTCGAAATGTGTATTTTTTAGAATATCCTATTTTAATTGGGTTTTAAGTCATTCTTGTAATCTCAATATGTATGTAACTATGTATATCAATAGAATCAACATTTTCCTAACCATCATTACATGGTATCAGAGTGGAATTAAAACCTTATTCTTTCTGCTGATGCTCTTTTTTTCCCTTTGTTTTACACACTGAAAAAAAAGATTTTTTCCTCTGCCTATTGTTACTATGGCTATTCTCATCGGTAAAAATATTGTTCTTCATCCTCCTACTACAGCCACAATGGCTTCTCGCTGAACTCTCTACCTTTCTGGCAATCTCGGAACTCTTATAACTGCAGTTCTACTTCGTAAAGATATTTACTCTGAGTGGGCTATTGAGGTCAGAAAATCGCTCCAGGCCAAACAAAAAATTGAGTTCCCTGATGGCTCAATTCCTAAACCTGCTTCCGCAATCCTGATCTACCGCTTTGGATCTCTGCTAACTCCATGATTGTTGGTTGGATACGTACCTCAATTGATCCCACACCGGTCTACAGTCACGCACGCTCCTGAAGCTTCTCCTATTTGGGAATCTCTTAAAAACCGTTTCTCTATTAAAAGTGAGGTTTGTCGGCACTTACTTGAGGATCAATTCCCCAATTGCAAACAAAGTGGTTAATCGGTACTTGATTACTATGGTCGTCTCTCCGAATTGTGAGAAGAGATTCTTGTTACTGCACTCATTGAAACCACAAGAATTATGATGTATGAGAATGTTTTCTGCTCCATGGATATTATGAATGGTATCTTGAACAAAATCCACAATCCACTCTTGGTGCGTCAACAACTCGAGCATGTGGTGGACAAAACACTTCTATCTCGCGTGGACGTGGTCGTGCAAACAATATACATGCTCTACCTTCCTTGCTTCCAGATAGCTTCATGGCTCGACCCTCATTGGATCAAGTAGCAACACTCATCAGTTTTCTCCAAAAACAGCAAGCACCATTATCCACTGATCGTGTTTCTGGTAAACCAGATCACATTGATGTTGTTCTTGATACACATGCATTGCACCATATGATTGGTGACACTACACTTCTACACGACATTAGGCCCATAATAGTTTTGATGTCACGCTTCCTGATGAACGTGTTTCAAGGGCTACTCATGTTGGCAAGTCTTGTGTTGAACAATGCGAATACTTTGTGCAATATTCTTTTAGTTCCGACCTTCATCAATTGCACTTTGATCTCGGTTCATAAATTGATCAAGCAAACTGTTTGTATTGCTGTCTTTACTGATACTTTGTGTTATTTACAGGACCATTTTACGAAGATCCTGATTTGAGCCGGTGAAGAGAGAGAGGGGGTGTACTTCTTCACGGGTCTCACAGTTGCTCGTGCACATCGTGTTAGTCAAGTGAAGTCGTCTACAACATCTTTATGGCATTGTCAGCATACTCATCCTTCTTCTAGAGTTCTTTCTTCTTTACCCGTTTCTTCATGATGTGGCTGTCGATTTTTAGAATATTCCAAGAATTGTAACATTTGTTATCAAGAAAAATAAACACATGATGTTTATCTTGAAATTAATAATCAAGTTTTTACTCTGTTTTTTCTACTACATTACTACGTTTGGAGACATGATAGGATGGTTTTTTGGCCTATGCTATCAAATCATTGAGGTATGGTAATAAGTAGGTGGGTTATCGAACCAATACTCAGTTATGCAAGCAAACAACTTATCTGATACCTAGTTCTAGTTCAGATAAACTACCGATTTGTCACAAGGGTAAGTCATATTTCTATGAGAGCTCTTAAACTAGCATATAGGATAAAGTTCACTAAAGGACAAAATAAAAACAAAGCAATATGATCTAAAACAGGGAAATGTTCATAAAACAGAGTGAAAACTAGCAAATGTAATAAACTATAGAATTAAACATGAATCTAGAGGATAGGAGATGGGTGATCGGCGGTTAACTCGCCGATCCAACACCGCCAAGCTATATAAGGCGAGCTCTAAACCGGGACAAGCTAGATCAACCCACTCTCGTGGTGAA
>OVBA01003807.1:0-26174 GCA_900406435.1 Lepidium aucheri
TTAACTTTCCAGATCTTGTTTCCAAGATAATATCACGCTTATCCATGTTTTCATGGAAGTCACCTAGGATTAGTGCAGCAACTTCATAAGCAGATGGAAGACAATATAATCGTCCATCTTTTGTACGACTACCCACTATCCTCATTTGCAAATTCTCGCTCTCATTTATATTGAATCTATCTCTGGCAATTCGGAATGACTTAACGTGTGGATTGACATCATCAAGCATTTTAATCATAGACTCTATTATTTCCTTCTTGAATTTATGTCTTCCATCACGGGGAAGGTAATGGTTCCCTTTACTGCACATTATTTATACAATTAGGTAGAATTAGATTAAACAAATGTACTATTATCTAAAATATTAATTATGATATATCTAAGAGAACAACAGTAAACTCATTACATTGAGTCTATTTTGTACCTCATTCTCAGTATCTATGATATATAACTGTTGAAACTTAGCATAATCACCCTCTTTTGGCAACAAAGAACCTATCAAATGGTAATTTTCACCTTGGAGAGAAAACATTTGTGGTCCTCGACCTTTTTTAACAGAACGTTCAACTTTTCCACCAAGTGATGTCATTGAGAATACCATGCTATAAGGTCTAGAATTCTCTTTGAAATGTTTAGATAGTTTGTCGTTACCGGTATATAAATTCCATAATTCCTCAGGTGAATCAGGTAGCAAAGGTAATTTAATCTCGCCTTGCATACAACATCCAGTATAGATTGGTTTAGATGTTCTTCTCTGTCTATTAATACGTTGGCCATACCAGAAAAGTGCATCACAATATTGACAACTGTAGTCAGGATCATCATCATCAATATAACCTTCGACCTCTGAAAATAAAAATGGTTTCATCATATAAATTTGTTTATATTAGTTTATTCTGATATATTAAAAGGTATCTACCATTTTTTCTAAGAGCACCAAACTCATTCTGGAAACATCTGGCAAGCATAAACGTTCTATCATCTCTACTTATGCCTTCGTCGAAATCGTTATCTGTTGTACCATTAACTGAGTTAAAGTTTTGAATATCATCTTGTGATATTTCAGAAGTAGTATCTTGGCTTGAGCAATCAAAAACTTGTTCCTCGTCATAGTCATCATAGTCATCTGTTTTAATATGTAAGATCATTGCAAATATGATATACCAAATACATGATATACAGTAGTCTCTATATAATACTACTGAAATTAAAGAGTATTTACCATATTTATGGTCACTGACATCACATTCAGATACTTCTATATTATCACCATCCTTCGTAATATAGTCATATAAGTGGGGAACTAATGATTTTTCAGTGGGGACGATGAGTGGCTGTGATGAAGTAGAGCAATGATTTCTTTTTTGCGCAGGTATAGTTCCTGATTAGCTATAGTTTTCATACTTGAACCTGTTTAACAAAGTTTTGAGAACCTAAACAAAAGTCACATACATTAAAGATGGAATTAATAATTCATAGGTCTTGGAATTTTCTAAAACTACTAAGAAAAGGATGGTTTGATAGGTATTGAAATATTCTTGAGTAGACAAAACTGATTTGAGGAATAAACTGACCTTTATGCTTCTTCATCTGGATATGAAAACAGATAAGTGTTAGAGTTTAATAGGTGAGAATAGACATCAAACAAGAATAGTAGATGAGATATTAGCTTCATCTGTTATCAATTACGTTTACGGCAATAGGTCTACTGTTATTGATAGGTTTGGTGAATATAAATACTGTTGTTATCAAATATAGAAATAAGATTTTATCAAATAAACATCCTATTTTTTTAATTTTTCGTGTTATTTAAATAAAGTGTAATTATTAGGTCAAACTTTTTATTTTAGATTATATGTATGTACATAAATAATAAATAGGAAAACAATTTTTTTTAATATATGTATCAAACACTTAAATTTTAAGTACCTGAACTTCGATATCTTTTGATAAACAGGGTCAGAAAGAGAAAAGAAAAATTATTGACAACGGCAACTTGAGGATTTGAGGATTACTTTGAAGTTATATCTCTTTGAAGACAATGACAACTTTAAGATTTGAGGATTACAACTGATCAGAGGTAACTTTCTTAATGCATGGTAACAGTAATGTCTAAATTAACAAAGGTTAAATAGTTTTCAAATAACACAAAAATATAAAAACGATAAACTCATTGTCAAATAATAAACTAAAAATAGCAATAAATAACTTTAAGAAAGGAAAAAAAACTAAAACCATAACAAAACAAAGCAGAGTATGAAAATAGGTTCCAAAAAAATCAGAAAAAAAATAAAAACATAAATTCTTTTATCATCCTCTTTGATCACTTCGCAGCATTATGAATCCCATGGGTTATTCTTTTGATCTCTTTAGTCTCTATAATCTCTATAATCTCAATTTTGGACTCTTTTTCATCACATGTTGCTTCCTCGAAAAAACATTTAGATGTTTCAGCATAGATTTTTGTTTCATGATAAACCTTTTTATTTGTTGATGATTGATCTTCAGCATTGGTTCTATCAGACAAAGAACGCTTAGACGTAGGGGTAGAGTATATTGAATGGTCATCATCGTTACTCTGACTAATGTTAGTGAGAGTAAGTTGAACCTGTAAAATATTAAAGAAATTAATTAAAACATGTCTAATATGATTTTGTTTATGATTTAGTTCACATAATCATCTTGTCGTAAATATGAACCATGCATTAAAATTACCTGATCAATTGATTTAGAAAGGTCTGAGCTCAAGAGATCACTTGAAACTGAAGACTCAGTTTTACTTTTGGACCAGACCTTTCCCACTTTAAAAGTATCATTTCCTTTGTAAATGTTGTCTTGTCCTACAATAATCTCAAACTGAAACTCCTTTCCAACTAAATTCTTAATTGCTAGGTGTAAAGCTTCAGGATCTTTAATTTAGAAATTGAAAAACATAATGTTACTCTCTAAATCTATCTATTATGTAAATCAATTTCAGTTTACAATCATAACATGTGTTTTAATATATAAGATGCATTACCTCACCAAAAGTATCGCCTAGAAGATAAATAGCACGTTGACCAACAACTTCAATAGCAAAACTGTCAAACAACACACATTTTTTCAGCGGTATGATCCAAAAGTCGGAGATGTAGCTTGAACCTAGAACCATATATCAATATGTTATTTTAGTATAAGCAAATTAGTTCTCTTACTATAGTAAATCTTATAAATGAATTAGAAAACCCTTACTACTATAGCGAGTAAGAAACAAAGATTAACAAAGAGATCTAGAGCACAGATAAAGAGTAACAAACAAATTCTAGATTATATAATGAAATACGTACAAATATGATGTGTCTTTATCGCTGGATTATAAAATCATTACCTTGGTGTCACATTTATGGTGTAGATTCTACATGAGTCACACCAAAAATTTAGTTTTTGTTTAGCTGTAACACCCTCTATCTTGATAGGATCTTAAAATTTTCTTAACTCTTTTCATTCTTCAAGAGATGGGTCTTGATGATTTCAAACTCCCAAATATTGAAGCCGCTGTGAATTCCGCGCTTGATGGGTTGAATGGTTGGTCTTCTGGTGGGCCTTCTAGGATTTCTAGACCCTCTATTATTCTATCTCGGGATATCGTGAAAGTCCCTTTCGAGTCTGGTTGCGGAAATTTGCAACCTACAAAAAATGCAAGATTCGTTCCGTCGCTGAGGATTGGTTCTCCCAGGAGAACTGGTATGAGTGGTTCCGTGGGTGCTTCTCATGGAAGGAGTACGGGTGTTCCCAACTTCCGTTTTAACCACAACCATACCAATCATTGATCGATTCTGGAGTTCTGAACGAAGTGTGCTGATTTAATGAGTCAGATCAGGACTTCGCTAGAGCGTTTCTCCTCCCTGGATCAGATAAAGAACCGCAAAGAGTATGAAGAGGCTGCCTACTTGCTATTCCGAGTTCGTATTGTCTTCTGAATGTCGCTTTATATTATTAGATTGCTTTGTTTTTTGACTTCTATTTTTCCAATGTATTTGTAGTTTATCGCCTACTTGAACAATATTATGTTGGAACGTTATAGATCCATTTCCAACCCAGAGAATAGTACTCGGAGGAACCCGTCTTCCGCTTCTCGAATTGCTCTAAACTACCTCAAAGTGGTGGAGACTCGGTCTAAATTTTCTCCTACCAAAGAGGAGCTCCCTTGTGTCAAGGAAGGTTGAGGATGGCGCGTGAAAACATCTTCAAATTAGTGGAACAGAATGCGGTTTTATCGGAATCGCTTGACTGTGCTGACTCTGATCGGGGTGTCGCGTTCAAGTCTGCTGAGAAAGCTGGTAACGAGGCTCAGAAATTATGAACTGAGTTGGACTCCATGAAGAAGAATTTTGATTCTCAACTTTTTCAGGCCTTGACTCTTGAGAATTCAGGGGTTTTCAAGGTCCTCCGTGATCCACTGTCTGACTATTTTGCCCGAATTGCTGCTCGGTTTAACGACCTAGATAGGAACCTTGAGGCGCGTTTGTTGTACGCCCAATATCTTGGGTCGACTTATGTTCTCTAATGTTTGTCCCCTCGGGGAGTCAACATCCCTCATGAGGTCACCTACTTGACGACCTCTAAAATAGATGAGTTTAAGGGACTCGTCAATAAGGAGAGCTTGACGCCGCTACTTTTGGGAGACTTGGTCGTCCTTGTTTTCGAGGTGGGTGAGGCTTCCAACGCTAGTGAAGGTAAACTCACAGAAGCGCCGTAATTTTTCTGGGCTTTGCTGTAGTCTTTATTTTTGTAACCGCCGCTTGGCTTTTTAACAATGGTATATATTTCTTTGTAATCGGTACTATTTATTGTAAGAATTTTTTACTGTATATATAAAATATCATTAGTTTTTATGAAGTACAATATTCGACTACGACTTATATAATGAAAATTTGTCGAATGATTGACTTGTTATTTTACGAATTCCAGTGATCGAAATCATTTTCTTGTCTTTGTGCATTTAGTCAAGTTTCTTCCCGAATTAGAGAGTCTAATCTTGTTTTAGTTTAGGAAAAGAAATTTCATTATGTGGGTTTTAAAGCTGAGATTTTAAGACTTAGTTTAAGTTTTAAGAAGTTTGGACTCAGAACCTGTATTCGTAAAACTTTGTTTGAAGAATTTCCGACTATATATACAAAAGTTATGTTCTGTCTTTGTTGAGATTCTTATCTCGTTAAAAGTTTATACAAAGCTATGCTTTGTCTTCGAGCGAGAATAGATTTAATAATTTTGTGTAAAACTATGTTTCGTTGTTTCACGAGAATTTAATCTCTGCAAATCTGTACAAAGCTATGATTTGTCTTTTGACGAGAATTGATCACGTAATTCTGTACGAAACTAAGTTTTGTCGTATTGCGAGATTTTAATCTTGAAAGATTGTACAAAGCTATGATTTGTCTTTTGACGAGAAGTAATCTTGTAATTTGGTATGAAATTATGTTTCAACGTTTTGTGAGATTTTAATCTCAAAAGATCTATATAAATCTATGCTTTATCTTTTGACGAGAATTGATCTCGTAATTCTGTACGAAACTATGTTTCGTCGTTTTGTGAGATTTTAATCTCGAAAGATCTGTATAAAGCTATGCTTTTTCTTTTTAGATTTGAATTAGGAGTAAGAATTAGATTCTTGTTCAAGTTTTTCGAAGCTGTACTCGGGGAGTTTTTAAGATTCGGCTTGAAAATATGGATTTTGCCCTTATAAGCGATTCTCGAGTTTAGACTCGGTGAAGTTTTGAGAGTGAGCTCGGCAAGATTTTAACTCATCTGAAGATAAGAACTTGCGTTCTTATACGTGTTTTTTTATTATACCCGACTACAAGGCAAGATAACTTGTGTTTGATTTTCCGAGAATTAATCTTGTCTCGTAACTTTAAGGACTTTTAGGGTGTAACCTATTTTTTTTGAGCCCAACTAGTGGTTTATAAAAGTTTTATATAGTTCTAGCTGGACCAGAAGGCTACCTACGCACCCCGAAGGGATCAAGCCAAGATGTAGTTCTCAGTACATAATTAAGTAAATAGAGATGCATCAAGTAACACATCTAATTCACTGAATTGGCGAACCTTTAGTAGTAGAATCCTTTCAAGTTGATGGATTTCTGACTTCGAGGAATCATTGCACCATCTATAGTAGCGATCTTGTAAAATCCTGGCTTTACAACTTTGTAGATTATGTACGGTCCTTCCCAATTTGCGTTGAGCTTCCTGGTGTTATGTTCAACCATGTTTTCAAACACCTTTCAAAATACGAGATGTCCTACTGCAAAGTGTCATCTGCGTACTTTCTTATTGTAGTACTTTGCGGCTTGTTGTTGATAGTTTTTTACTCGAAGAAGTGCCTCATCATGTTCTTCTTCCAAATCGTCAATGCTATTTTAATAGCATTATTGTTAGAGTCCTCATTCTCAAAGAGACGTTCTCGGTGTAAAGTTGGCACATCTATCTCGATTGGAGCCATTGCTTCCATTCCATGTAAAAGGGAAAATGAAGTTCGTCCAGTCGAGTGTCTAGGTGTAGTTCAATGTAACCATAACACGCCATCCAAATCGAATGCCCAATTTCCTTTCTTTTCGAAAAGTTGTTTCTTTAGTCCGTCGAGAATTTGTTTATTCGTGGCCTCTGCTTGATTGTTTCCTTCTGGGTTCCCAAGAATTCACTTGCTTACTTGGATATTCTATATGGCACAAAAGTTGGTGAATTTTACCAAGATGAATTGCAATCTGTTGTCTATCACAATCTCGTAAGGTAAACCTTGTCAGCAGATGATTTTCTTCCATACAAACTTGATCACGACCTTATCCTTGATCTGAGAATAAGCCTCTGCCTTGATCCACTTTGAGAAATAATCCATCATGAAAAGCATGAATCTTTTTTGCCGTGATGATGGTAATGGTCGGATTATATCCATTGCACATCGCATAAATAGATACGACATGATTGTTGAGGCTAGATCCTTGGTTGGAGCGTGGATTATGTGCCCGTGTTGCTGACATTTGTCACATTTAGCGGTGTATTAAGCGCAATCCTTTGCCATGGGTGGCCAATAGTAGCCGAGTGTTCTGATCTTCTGAACGAGCATTCTTCCACTATTGTGGTTTCCTCCAGCTTTGTCATGCGTCATTTTAATGATCTCTCCAATCTCATTGTCGTGAAGGCAAGTAAGCAATACTCCGTTTGTACTCCTTTGATAAAGCTTCTCGCCGACTTAGGCATAAAAATTGCACTTGGCTTTAAGACGGCGAGTTGCCCATCTATCCTCTTGTGTTTTGTCGTCAAGAATGTATGCAAGGATCCCGTCTTGCCAATCAACCTTTGGCTTGTTGATCTGCTTGGTGTCTGCCATCTTGGTATCAGACTCGTCCTGAATGTTATCTATTACCAAAAAGAGTTCGAGGTTTCCTTTTGGTAAGCTTATAGTCGGTCGATCTATACTTTCTACTGGTATTATTCGTCTATGAACATGATCTGTTATGGATGCGAGAGCTACCGGAGTGTCGAGAGAAGTGTTCTTGGATCTAGAGATTTTATTGATCTTTAATCTCAAATCCTTAATCATCTCTTTAACGACTTTGAGATAAGCTTCCATTCGATCATTCTTCGTATTGTACCCCCCGTTAACCTGGTTAACGACTAGCTTGGAGTCCCAATAGCAATCAATGTTGGTTGCTCCGACTTCCTTAGCCAACTTTATTCCTGTGATCAATGCTTCGTACTCAGCTTCGTTGTTGGACGCCAGGAATGCAAGTCGGTATGACTACTCTAGAGCTTCTCCCATTAGACTCTCTAGTCGGATACTGACTGTCGACCCGTGCTGTGATGAAGATCTATCTACGTATGTATTACATGTTTGAGGAGCTTTGGTTGACTTTAGAGGCTCCAGAACATGAGATAACTCAATTAAGAAGTCGTCTAAAACTTGAGACTTCATGCTTGTTTGTCCATTGAACTCGATGTCCTATTCGCTCAACTCAATCTCCCACTTGGTCAATCGTTCCGATTGGATTGGACTATACAATATTGTTCGTAGTGATTTGTTAATACTATAACAGTTTGAGACTGGAAGTAAGGTCATAACTTCTTTGCTGAAGTAACTGCTGCTAACGCGAGTTTCTCTGTAGTCGGGTATCTGAACTCGGCTCTGTCTAACGACTTGCTGATGTAAAAGATTGGGTACTAAGTTCCGTTGTCATCTCAAACTAGTACACCACCTTTGGCATATGTAGAAATTGTGATGTATAAGTACAATGGTTCTTTGTTTTCTGGTTTCTCAAGGATTGGTGGTGTAACTCTTTCAACTCGGAAAAAGGCTTTTCGCAAATCTCTTCCCACTTGAACTCCTTGTTTCCACGCAGCAAATTGTAGAATGGGAGACATTTGTGTGTTGAACGTGATATAAAATGGCTTAAGGCTGCGATACAACATGCCTGCCTTTGTATTTCCTGTTTATTCTTTAGAGAAGGCAACTCTTGGATTGCCGTAACTTGTTTTGAGTTAGCTTCAATTCCTCTTTGAGTGACTATGTATCCAAGGTATTCGCCTGAGGTAACCCCAAAAGTGCATTTCGCTGGGTTGAGCTTCATCTGATACTCGTTTAGTGTTTGGAAGCAACGGGCTAAGAGATCAACATAGTCTTCTGCTTTCAACGACTTGACCAGCATGTCTTCTATGTATACTTCCATTTTTTGCCCGAGTTGATCGGCAAACATCTTGTTCACTAACTGCTGATAGGTTGTTCCCGTGTTCTTTAACCCGAATTGCATGGCTTTGTAACAATAAGTTCCTTGCTCTGTGATGAACGAGGTTTTTTCCATGTCGTCAGGGTGCATCTGAATCTTATTGTATCCTTAGAAAGCATCTATGAATGATATATGTTTGTTCCCTGCAGTTGCCTCGACAATTCTATCGATGTTTGGCAATGGGAAACTATCCTTAGGGTAGGTCTTGTTCACGTCGGTAAAGTCAACACATACTCGCCACTTTCCATTCTTTTTTAGAATGACTACTGGGTTGGCTAGCCACTCAGGGTATTGAACTTCGGCGATAGACCCGGTTTCAATTAGCTTTTTAACCTTTCCAATTATGGCCTCTGTTCTTTTTGGTATGAGCTTCCTTTGCTTTTGCTTGATCGGTTTATACGTTGGATCATTATTTAACTTGTGACTTGCAATTGATGGGTTGAATCTGGGCATGTCACTTGTTGTCCATGCGAATGTCGTCACATTCCCTTCTAGGAGTTGAATCAACTTGCCTTTGATTAGCTTGCTTAAATCGACTCTGATGCTTACACATTTCAACGAGCTTGCGAAATCAATATTGACGAGTTCAGCAGTTGATCAGTCCGATTTTTTGGGAGTGGGTGGTTCAGATAACACTTTGCCCCCTACTAACGCTGTGATCATGCATGACTTGTTACGTAATTTTAACTCGCCGATAAAACAAGTAATAGACATCTTTTGATCTCTTTTAAGTGTATAAGCTCCTTTATTTGTTGGAATTTTAACACATTGATGATAGGTAAATGGAACAACTTTCATTGTGTATATCCATGGTGTTCCTAGGATCATGTTGTAGATCGGTGGTTTGTCTACACAACAAGCAAATCATCTATCTCGTGATCCCGACTACTTAGAACACTAGCTTCACTATTCCATTTGTGTTGATTATACTTCCATCAAACATGGTTAAAATCTTGTCCACAGGTTTGAGCTCAACGTCTGGCAGTGCCATTTTGTCCAAAGTCTCCTTGAATGTTAGATCCACCAAACTTCCAGTGTTGATGAGAATTTGCAAAACATCACAGTCGGCAACTCAAAGTTTGACAACTATAGGGTCGTTGTTCGGAAACTAACTCCTAATTGACTGAAGCAACAATTCTTTGCTTGTAATTATTGATCAAACGGATGGTGTTGTCACAGAACTGTAATCCACCCATGATTACACCAATAATAACTCGTGGGTTGCCGGATTCGGTGTTGTCCACAACTGGTTTTGTCGCTTAGCTGCTTCCGCAGTGTCACCTTTCTCGTTTGCTGACTTGAAAGCAGGTTCTCGTAACTTGGCTTCTTTCCTTTTTGTGCATTAAATTTCTAAGTTTCTTCTTCGGAAACCTCCAATTCTCCTTTACTGAATTTCACAGCATGGAATTCTTGTAGCTGTTTGTACTTTGAAGTCGAATGACCTGCTTTCTTGTGAAACTCGCAATACTCTTTTTGGTTGTAGGTGTTATTGAATGGCCTACTACGGGGGCTGCTATTCTCCCTGACTTGAAAATTTGTTGCTGAGTTTGCTTTTCCTCTGTTGTGCTGTCTCGTCTCATAGTGCCCTTCTCTCGGCTCTTTCATTGCCAAATTGCGCTGCGTATCTTGGTTCCGTGAGAGGATTTGCTTTTCCTCAACATAGTTTGTATGCCTCGCTTCTCTACTAAGAGCGTCTGAGATTATGTTAGGCTGATGTACGATAAGGTCCCGTTTGAGAGTTTTGTCGGTTACCATTCTAGTTCGGAGGGCTTCAATGGCCATGTCGTCCCTGACTTTAGCTTTTCTCAGGATCTTCTTGAAGCACCCGAGGTATGACTTCATGGGCTTGACAAAACCTTACCTAAGGATCTCAACTCGACGGTTAAGGTATCCTGATTAACGAATAAGGCATATTGCTTGATAAACAACTCGGCGAGTTGGTTGAAGCTTCCAATTGATCCAGCTGGCAACTTGGTTAATCATACCAAGGCGTCATCAGTCAAATTCTCAACAAAGTGCTGGCAGTAAGCTATGTCTTCTGTTGTCTAGGGTGTAGTTTGTCTTGTTCATCATGACGTTGAAGGCATTCATGAACTCTACTAGATCTGTGTTCCCATCATAAAAAGGGCATCGAAGTTTCAACGCACTATTTACCAAGACCATTCTCAATCTCGGCATGAATGGCAAGTTTTGAGCTTGAGCTAAGATTCCTCCTATCTCGGGTGCCGAGTTGGTAGCTTTATGGAATTTTGACCCCATGTCGTCCATCATCTTTAACACGATTACAACATACAAAGTTGTTGGGGCATGCTTTCCGGGCATGCTTTGCATCATAGAGTGATCTTGTACCAAGGTGTTCACTGGCTGTGGACTCGGTATTCCTCCAAATAAGTTCCTCTGAACGCTGGCCAATGCCTCTCCGTACCGCCTATTGACCTGTGTAGTTGGGAGACTACTTTCATATAAGCGAGACTCGAGTCTATCAAATCTCTCTGCGTTCCTTCTATTGGAACCTCGTGCTGTGCGATCAGGTTGCACACTAGGGTTTTGAGTGACGGTGATCTCAAAGGCGCTGGTGGAAGATTTATATCTTTGCAAGTTTCTTCACGATTCTCCTCCTGATTCCGGGGTGAATTCAAAGTTGACCCGTTTGTTAGGTCGACATGCTCTTAAGGGTGAGATTCCCTTTGTTCCAGTGAACTGACGGTGACTTCGCCTTTAACCATTGCTCAGAATTTTCTCTTGCTTGTGCGAAGATATCCTTTGATATCTTCCCCACATACGGCACCAACTGTTGGAACCGGGTCTAGCACAAAAGTACTAGAATCCAAGGTTCGTGATCAAAAGAGTGGGAGAGAATAAGCAAGGATTGTGAGTTGGAGTAGAGCAACAGTAGTTAACTTAAAGAGTGGAGATGATTACCGACTAGGGTGTTCTTATTAGCTTAAAGTATGTTCAAAAGCGGATTTTTCCAAGGATTGCGCCTCTATTTATATGTCATACCGGCTGTTACATGTGGAGAAAATAATGGAAAATTTACAGTTGTGTTGATACGATTGAATCTGGTAAGGTTCATGCTAGATTTATTGAAATGTTCAATGTCGGAATAGGAAAATTTCTTTTTCTTTGTTTTGCTGACGTGTCATCCGACTTCTCTTCAAGTTCGAAGAACTTTCCGAGACGAGACTTTGCCGAGTTGATGATGATATTCGAGTTGAAGCCTTGATTCTTGGAACTGGTTTGGTCTTTAGTATTTGACCTGTTGTTTTCCGTTGATCGAAGTAGGATCTCATATCTATTTCCAACATTAGTGAAAATTTAGAGCTCATTTTTTATTGTTAATGGTGGTTGAGAATATTGAAAAAATGACATTTCTGTAAATAAGTGGTTTATCCCAAATATTTATGTCTTTTTAATTATTATTTTTATTTAAAAAAAATTAAAAATAAGAATGATAGCATGAATGTAAATATAAAGTGCCACAAGGTTAAAATGGAGAAAATTTTAGAGAGAGAAAAATGGAGTTTTTTGTATTTGAATCAAAACTAAAATGAGAAGAGATTAAAAAGAGAAGAGAGAGTAAAAAATAGTGAGAAAAAGAGGAGATAGAGTAATAAAAGAGAAGAGAGTAAATGAGGAGAGAGTAAAAATGAGGAGAGAAAGTAAAAAAGGAGGGAGAGTAAAATGAGGAGAGAGTAAAAAATAGTGAGAAAAAAGAAGAGAGAGAGTAATAAAAGAGAAGAAAGTAAAAAGAGGAGAGAGTGTAAAAATAGTCGAGAGAGAAAAAGAGGAGAGAGAAGTAAAAAAAAGAAGAGAGTAAAAAATGGGAAAAAAGTAAAATGAGAGAAAGTAAAAAAATAAAGAGAGAATAATGAGTTGGTTTGTGGTTCAAATTTTAAATGTTAACAAGTTAATGGGTCAAAAATTTCAACTCCAATGGGTTAATGGGTATGAGTTGGGTTGGGTTGACCCATCACTTTTTACCCATTTTGACACCCCTACATTTGACTGCCAAAAAGGATCATTTTTAAAAATAATTTTTTTATTTTATTTTATTTTATTTTCTTTAAATTTAATTTATTTGAATTTATTTAAATTTACTTATTTTATTTTACTTAATTTTAATTTACTTATTTTATTTTAATTTATTTTTTTCTATATTTTATTTTACTTTATTTTATTTTAATTAATTTATTTTTATTTTTTGTCAACATTGTGCCACAACTAGCCGACCCATTAGCTAAGTTCCTGCATAATGCAGACGACATGACTCGATCCTGAGACATGCAAGTGCGCCTGCCTTTAGTAGACTTACCACATGCCACTAGGCAAAAAACCACTTACTTTTATTTTATTTTATTTTATCGTATGTTAATCTATTTATTTATTTTACTTTATTTTGTTTTATTTTAATTTACTTAATTTACTTTATTTTATTATTTATTTATTTATTTATTTTTATAATCCACATACACGTGTCGACTAAATCGGTTGTACATGTGTCACTTAACAATCTTATTTACGGAGACTTAACATTTGACTAACTGAATTAGCAGATAATGAAGGTTTTGGCCGAAATTAGATAGGTCGTTTATAAAGTATAAAATTTTAAGAATAAACTAAAATTTTAGCCCGAATATAAAAGATGAATTTTGAGAAATACCCTCTTTTAGTGTACCCTTTACAAAAATGCCCTTAAAATTTATAGTTTCAAAAATAATCCTCATTAATAGAACAAAAACGAAAATACTCTCAAAATTTTTTTTGTCAAAAAATTTTTTTTCCCACCAAAAAACAAGGTTTTTCCCGCAAAATTTTCCCGCAAACGGGCCAAAAGCTATCCATCTACCAGGATCAGCAACGATCTTCAACACCTCAGAGTAGTCGACGGTAAAAGCAGCCTCACAAAACCCGAAGGAAATGAGAGATGCCATTGCCCAAAGAAGGACTTGGAACGCATAATGAAGGGGAGAAAGGCACTGCGGGATCACACGAGCCCCAAAACTCGTAGGAGAAATACCATCGGAAAAACAATACCAACCAAGCCTAGATAAGAGCTCAGAACTTTTTCAAGAGGCATTGACAAAGCAGCAAACTCCCGTAAAACTCAGGATCCCAACCAAAGGCCGAGAGGAATTGGCATGGACCAGGGAAAGAGGAGAGGAATCCGAAGATCCAAACCCCTCCTCCTTCCCAACCTCATTGTTTGCAGAAAATGAAGCAGCAACCTCCGATTTCGTATGACAAACAATATCCTGAAATCTCTATCCAAATTAAAAAAAAATTTATCATTCTGAACTTTTCGGATAAACCACAATAGCCAAAAAAAAATAAAAATATCGATATCTGACATTTTTGCAATTTTTGTAATATAAAATTAGTGCGCTTGCCGAGGACAGGTGGTCCAGTGGTAGTGACCACTTTACAAATCCTCAGGCACTCGGGTTCGAGTCTTCGCAGGTGCAAGGAGAAAGAAAAAAGGAATTTTAGAGTTTAGGCTTTAGCTATGGATCGAGTTTTGTCGATCCAACTATAGTAAAATTGACTGAAAAAAAAAAAAAAAAATTAGGGCGCTTAGATTTTAGCCTTTTTCCTTAAACAATGAGACGACCTTTACATAGTCTCCTCCACTGGTCGGGTAACCAGAACGAACGCCGTATCTGTTGGGCCTCAAAGCCTTAAACTGCGTGCCGTTTTTCTGTGAATATGATTGGCTGGCGTCACGATGTAGTTTGGGCTTAGTTTCAGGCACATTAATTCAATTTGAGAAGGCTTTCACCTCTAATTACGCGCCACGTAGATTTTTATTTATCTCTAGCTCATTTTCTTATGTCGCGTCTTCTCCATTTCGTTTTCAACCTGATTTCTTTCCCTCTCTTATCCTCAATGAAAATAAAATTCTGAGAAAAACGCTCATAAAAGAGCAGAGCAAAATCCCTAGTCCTCAGAATCTCCGCCAGAGAACTCTACGTTTCGATAGATTGGGAATTTCTACAAATCGCTAAATCCGATGGAAGGGTTTATTACCTGTTTCCATGCCAAATGCACCTCTATTCCAATTCGTTCTTTCCCACTTTCTAGGGTTTCTTCACTTTCTCGGTGGAGGAACACTTGTTTGGTATCAGCATCGCGATCAGTTTCTCTGAGAAGCTTCTGTATTGTGGCATCGAGCTCGGATATTTTAATTGCGGGCGGTTCACCAAAGGAAAACGAAAGGCAGTCGAGCAGGAAGGTAGGGGATGACTCCGAGGATTTGAAGTTTTGGATGGATAAGAACGGTTTGCCACCTTGCAAGGTTGTCCTCAAGGAGAGACCAGCTCATGACCAGAAGCATAAACCCATACATTACGTTGCTGCTAGTGAGGATCTTCAGGTGTTTGACTTCGCATTTCGAGTCTAATTAGCCCTTTTTCATACAGTTCTATCGGTTTTCCGAGTCTCAAATTGCGGGATTTAATTGAAAATCTGTCTTAATCTCCTACTTGTTACAGAAGGGTGATGTGGCGTTTTCAGTTCCCGACTCTTTGGTGGTCACACTGGAAAGAGTATTGGGGAACGAGACTATTGGTACGAGCCATTCCCTATTAGGTTCCCGTTTCATGAAGCTCTTTATCAATCATTTGCAATCATATTTGAATAGATTTTGTGATTTCTCTTACGTGAGGGTGCGATTACGGGTGTTTTGATTATTATCTGAAGCCATAAATCTCTCACTTTTTCACCCAGCCGAACTGTTGACGACGAACAAATTGTCCGAACTGGCTTGCCTAGCTTTGTATTTGATGTATGAAAAGAAACAAGGGAAGAAATCAGTATGGTATCCTTATATACGAGAACTTGATCGTCAAAGGGGAAGAGGTCAGTTAGATGCGGAATCCCCGTTGCTGTGGTCCGAGGCTGAGTTAGATTATCTAACTGGCAGTCCGACCAAGGTATGCGTTTGTATGTGCTGACCTGTGCCGAACTATTCTGTTGGATTCTCAGTGTTGATCTTTTCTTAATACGGTCCAGGCCGAAGTTCTTGAGAGGGCTGAGGGGATCAAAAGAGAATATAAGGAGCTCGACACTGTCTGGTTTATGGCTGGATCTTTGTTTCAGGTGTTTGCCTAACACTTTATTTTTAATATATGGAAAATGTTGAAACAGTGGCAGCAGTCTTACATCATGTGATTTGTGTTCTGCAGCAATACCCATTTGACATACCAACTGAAGCTTTTTCATTTGAGATTTTCAAGCAGGCCTTTGTTGCCATTCAGTCCTGTGTGGTGCATTTACAAGTAACTTTTTCTTCTTTTAAGTTTCCCCCTTCAAAATTCACATGTCTAACCCGTGTTTGAAATAGTATCTAGAGTTAATTTGAATAATATGGTCTTCCCTATGACTCTATAGTTAATCTACAGTTTAGCTTCCAGTAAGCATCTTTTCAGGCGTTTCTTGTTGGCTCTCCTAATATTGACTTTTTTTTTTTGCTTCTTGCTGTACTCAGAATGTTGGTTTGGCTCGTCGGTTTGCTTTGGTACCTCTTGGTCCTCCCTTGTTGGCCTACTGTTCCAACTGCAAGGCAATGCTTACCGCTGTTGATGGTGCTGTTGAACTTTTAGTAGATAGGCCGTATAAGGCTGGGGATCCTATAGTTGTCTGGTATGGCTGTGAGCCAAATTGCTTCCGACCACTGGCTTTCTCTTTCTGATCAATCTTTCTATACTCTTACGTTTCCTCCTCTAAAATAAGGTGTGGGCCACAACCTAATGCGAAATTGCTTCTGAACTATGGATTCGTGGATGAAGATAACCCTTATGATAGAATAATAGTTGAGGTAACTATGAAAATTTGTTGCGTTACAGTAAACTCTTGAGTATAGTCTAAATGTAAATTTTTTACTGTTTGCATGTCTTATGTGTCTTATGCATTCCAGGCAGCATTAAACACCGAGGATCCTCAATACCAGGACAAGAGATTGGTTGCTCAAAGGAATGGAAAATTATCCCAACAAGTTTTTCAGGTGTGAATGTGCGACATCTGCATTTCAGCAAGTCTACGCTGAGATGTTTGTCTGATTATTTTTGTTTTGTCTTCACCTCAGGTTCGTGTGGGAAAAGAAAAAGAAGCTGTCCAAGACATGCTTCCCTACCTGAGGTTGGGTTACATGTCTGATCCTTCTGAAATGCAATCAGTTATTTCGTCCCAAGGTCCAGTTTGTCCGGTAAGTAGGGGATGAGTGACCTGGCAAACCCTTTTTTCTAATTAATCTTTTGATAATTTCTTGATTGGATCAAATGCTCAGTCCGTACATGTGAGGTGTCTAATATTACTTGCACACATAAAAAGTTGTGTACAAACTTGTAAAGGTTTAACTCTCAGTCTCTTTTCTAGATGAGCCCTTGCATGGAGAGAGCAGTACTAGATCAGCTTGCTGATTACTTCATGAGACGCTTGTCTGGCTACCCTACTACTCCGAAAGAAGATGATGCATTGGTATGTCTTAGACTTTCTGATTTCTACGAACCAAACACGTTTTCTTTTGTTCCTGCTTGATATTAATAGAAATCCTGCTCAATAGTTGGCAGATCCTAGTTTGAGTCCTAGGAAGCGAGTTGCAACCCGGCTTGTCCAACTGGAGAAGAAAATGTTAGCTGCATGCCTTACGGCAACGGTTGACTTATTAAATCAGCTGCCTGATACAACCATTTCTCCATGCCCTGCGCCATATGCTCCATCCCTGAAATAAAAGAAGGCAACTATCTCTGTCCCATCTCTCTCGCAAATAGTAGAACTTATATTTGCTGACTTTTTAATTTGGTTCAGGTTCATGTTGTAGCTGCAATTGTGGGACATGGTGGGAGTAATTTTTGGTCGTTGATCCTTATTCATTACAATCTGAGGTCGCTTAACTCTGGTCAGTTCTGTGTCTACAACAAGTCTACATCTGATCCTAGCGTATGCAGCTCGAACATGACTAGGATGTTTCTCGATTGATTTTGATTTTGTAAGAAATCTTGATAGCTGCAAGCCGAAATCTATCTCCTCATAGTCATAGCCAAAACATTACTGTTGTTTTTGAATTCAGAAGTTGATATATATACACATATATTTTTAATGCATTGCAAATTTCAATTGCAGGTAAAGGTAAGGTACTAGGAGCGAATCTCTGGCCCGACAACCAAATTTTCAGTATATGATTGTCCTTTTTCCTGCAACAACGTAGTTTTAGTCGGATTGTAGAGATTCGGACAGTGTATAACTAAACATGAATCTTCTTAAATGTCACCGTATTCTTCCCATTTCGCTTTGTAATGCTCTATCGAGTGTGTGGTTTAGAAATTTAGAATTAACATAACAGATTGAATCTTAGGCTGGTAAAATTACACTCTGAAGGGAAAGCAAATAGAGGCATCTCCTGCAAACATGCACGCAAAGTAACATGAAAGATGACATGCGCTACATACTGACCATAGTTATATTGATTCAAATGCGATTAAATACAATTTCAAATATAACATTTCATTCTGTCTATCTCATGTGCTCATTTAATAAATCTTGTTATCAATCTTCCAGCCAAGTTTGAACGCTTGTCAGTCCTTACCATTGTTTACCTGCTAATGTCGTCTGACATATTCAACAATAGACCATTGTTTACCTACTAATGTCCTCTAACATATCCAACAATAGTTTTTTCCTAGCTTGCCTAATAGTTCTATTAAAAGATTCACCCAAGTTGTTCACTAAAGAATACCTTACCCCATATCTCAGAATATGTGTTTTGTAGAGTCACATAGGCTTGAGGATTATATCTTTTCAAAGCCTCAATATTGACAACAAACTCTCTGAGTATATAGTTGCGGAAAATCTTGCAAAAGAGATGCATCAAGACCATGTCATGGTTCTCTCTCTTCCAATTTTCCAAAATGTGTTTTGCACATTATCGATGTTCAGTCTAGTCCTGGGCATTCGGTTTTTTATTTCGCTTCGGTTTTTCGGTTTTCGGTTCTGAAAAAATGGTAATCAATGGGTACCTATTCAAATTCGGTTTAGTTTCGGTTCGGATAACTCTATCTATTTTTAAAAAAAAATCTTTGAAAGACCATAAATTAATTAAAAAATTGAATATTTTAGTTCTTTAAAGTAATTTTGGCTCAAACTGACTAATAAATTTGGATTTATGATTATAATTTTGGATATTTAGATTATTAAATTCTATATAAATAATATTTTAAATATATAGTTATGTTTTGGTTCTTTTGGATAACTCTTCGGTTCTGGTTTCATACATATTCAGTTCTGGTTCTTTTGGTTCTTGAATTTAGGAACAATTTGGTTATTTAGCCGGTTCCGATTCGATTCAGTTCCTTGTATTTTAGGTTGGATTGGTTCGATATTTCTGTTCCGATTATTATACCCAAGGATAGTTCAGCCTGTGAAAGGATATTGTGCACAACCTTCACTAATTCATGAGAAAGAAAAAAGCAGATCAATAAGTTAAGAAAAATATAGAACTTATAAACTTGTCAAACTTAACAAACTTTTTGTTTTTGTGAAATAATCGCAATATTTCTTCCATCCCAAAGCTCTAAATTAGGAGCCATCAGTCCAACGAATCAATCTCAGTTGCTGTCATTCTTAATCTCCACTATTGATGATGCTATATGCATTATTTTATTATCCTCATCTCTTCCTATGGCAGCTTATAGGTGAACTCTAATGTCCTACTTAAAAAATGCTCCATCCAAACCAATAATTGGAATACAAGTTTCTTTCTAACTTTGCTTTTGAGAATTAAAAAAAATAAAAGACGAAGAAATCTTTGGAATAGTCTCAATCTCGAAGAGAGAGTTTATGTTTGATTGCAAAACTTCCTCTTGATAGTCCTATATTTTGTCAAAATGTGCCTAATGACTTGCTTATCTTTCTTTTGCGAGTTTGGTTTTTACTTTGGCACACTGGTCTTCACTGACATGAAGGTTGTACTCACGTAGAATTTTAGCTGCCATTTGATGCTTTGTCAATTTTGGATTTTTCCTCAATTTCTCTTTAAACAACCAAGCTATCATATTCTATTTTAACAGACTATTGTGACCTGTCTTCACACAAGTATGCGCATCAATAAAAACTTTCACTTGCATCTTTTGTAGTCTCTTCTTGCCTCTGAGGATGATGCTTTTCTGAACATTTAACACTTACTCTATTATACTCGGATTTGTACACTTATATCAAAACGAGACTTCAATGAGTACGTCAAATGACAATTTTGACATCCTCTTTCAGAATTGAAGGTGTTTCTTAACTGTAGGTACACACCTTCTTCTTCTGTTTCATTCCACTCACCGACTTTATAAACATCTTCTTCATCTTCATTTGATGATAATGGATCTAAAATATTTTCCTCATTCCAGATATCGTCTCCATTATCATATTCATTGCTATCACCTTGATCTTCATCTTCTTTCTCAGCTTCTGCGAAATAAGCCTCATAATCTTCACACTCTTCTTCATCCACACCCAATCAATCTTTATCTTCCTATACGTACGCCTCCTCATCTCCATCTAACTCTTCATCACCTTCACACTCTTCTTCTGTTTTGGATTCACTTAGGCAATTCTTTGTTTCATTCTCACAATGCTCAATTTTAGTTTGTTTTTGTATCTCATTTTCTATTCAAGAAGTAGACAAAAAGGAGGAAGATAAAGAGAAGGATAAGGGTGAAACACTGAGGGACTACAATATGCTTTCAATTTCTTCTGTGGCATCTTGGTTTCAATTAGATAAGAGAGAAAGGAGAACGAAAGGAGAAAATCGATTTTAGGGTTTATATTTCAAATTTGAGATTTCTCCAAGGCAATTTATTTTCTATTATGTGTCAATGAAAGACAATGTTTTAAACGGGATTTATTAATTGTGTTGAACAACTAAACGTCGGGGTAAATTTACTCACTCAATACAAAATTTGGGGTTTTATCAATAGTCAACTAATAATTAAATGTTTAATTTGGAAGTTCAATAGTTCGATGTTCGATTTGCTATTTTTGATAAGTAGCATGTTTAATTGACATTTTTCCCAATCTAGTTTACAATTTCGTCAATATAACTGTGATAAACAGTGGTTTCCCTGGGCGTGGTGATTATTTCCTTGAAACACCTAGTGGGTATGATGAAGGATCTGATAGCCCTAGTGCATCACAGAGTTCTTAGTGTACTTATGAGACGACACATGTCCAGCAAATTAGTATATTTACAAACTATTAATGGTTGACTAACAACTCGTTTAGTCAAAGTGTATTTTAGCACAAATCAAAAACTAGTGTAGAGAATTTGTTTTTTGTTTGCACTAAAATTTGAAGAAAAGCATATCCAAAAGTTTATGTAGAATTCGGCACGACGGAAAAAGTTAAGGGAGAAATTGGCCCTTTTTTATGTCAAACTATACTGACCATGATTTGGTGTCTCAAAATTGGCATTTCCGTTGTCCGGCCTGTCATCATCAGCAGGAAGAACTTGATTTGTATGCTAAAACAAGATCAGGAACAAGTACGGTTTTACCAGAAGAATTTCGAGCTTTCTAGATCCATGGCTGTCACTTGTTCTTCTACTAGTGTTTTGGGTCAAGCCAAGAGTTCTGGAAAGTCACGATGCTCCACTGGAAAAGGAAAGAATGTGAACCTTATAAGTGATGCTGCTAAACCAACTCTTATTACTACCGTGGTAGTGCTTCTAATGAAGCAATGTGAAGCTCTCCTGAAACGATTGATGTCATATTAGAGTGGTTGGGTATTCAATACCCTGTAGATGTTGTCAAGCTGAATATACTAGATTGTTTTACTATTATTAAACATTAAATGGACTTAAGAATGTGAAGAATAAATTAACTTTAGGTACGTATGCATTGTTGAATTAAGCTTGAATGTAGTAACTTGGTGATCAAGTTACTTAATAGATAAGATAAAATTAGGTTTTGAAGTTATCCAAATCCTACTTTTCCTTATTGTATTAAGAAAGTTTATCTTGTCTATAAATAGGGAGATACCAAAGTGTGGTATAATCTAAGAACTTGTGATTTGAGGCTTTAGTTTTTGAGAGAGTTTTCTAAAACAATAAAGAGAGTGATTCTTTATTATTCTTGAGTTTGATTATTTTGTTCTTCAATTGGTATCAGAGCAAACGTTCTTTATTGAAGAGGAGACTTAATCATGAAGCAAAAGTTAAACAAGGGGTTTAAAAAATTATGAGAGATGAACAAGCCTTGATTCCGATGGAGAAAGAAAAAACCAGAGGAGGCTGATATGTCTGGATTTTATCCCTTTTTAGGACCATATTTCGACTCATTTTTCATCTATATACATAGCATTTCAATAACTTTAGGGTCATTTAGGTACATATTGCATATTTTGCACTTACATTTGAATTCAGAGTGATTTGAGGTACTTTGGAGGTTTTTGGTGTGTTTTGGGCACAAATGGATACAAGGAGCTCTCTGGACGTGTTGGAGTGCAAGAATAGGAAGCAACTAGGACCAAGATCCTTCTCGCCTTGCACCTAAGCCTCAAAGTAAGGATTGACTGGAGTCTGACTTGGTGGACGCAAGCTCCCACCTTTCTGAAGAACACTCATTCTTCGAAGTTCCACCTCGCAACCAGACCAGCGAGTCTTAGCATTTCTGAAGAAAAGAGCACGCCTCCAACCAACTACTCGAAGTTACACCTGCAAGTGCTTTATTTTATTTCCTTTTGTTGACTCTTTTAGATTGGTGTTGACCACTTAGGGTTATCTTGTAGTGGGGTATAAATACACTTATAACCCACATAATCAGAATCATTCACCCTATTTTCCAATTCTAGCAAAGTTTAAGTTTTCCTTTTCTCTCTTTTCCTTAGTTTTTGCCATTTTCATGATAGATATGTTCTAGATCACTAAGGTACTTTAAATTCTATTTTTATCTTTTTGTTTAGTTCCTTTTGTTCTTTCCTTCCATGTATTTCATTTCCATCTCCGTGTTTATGCTTTTTAACATGAAATCTAAGTAGATCCATTAGGGTTCTTGAGGATGGGGTAGATTATTTCAAATCCAAAGATGTCCAGGCTTGCTTAAGGTTATTTATGCATAGATATCTTCGAGTTAGGTTGTTCTTAATGCCTATTTCTCTCTAATCAACTGAAATATGATTATACCCATTTCCGCCTACTAAGTGTTTACTGAAATGTTTGACTAAACCTTGCTTAAATAATAGTTCTTAGCTCAAGAGATTGTTGTTAGGGCTGTTATTAGAATATCTTAGGTCCGATCTTAATGCCTCCTAGGTTGCTAATCATTGATGAGAATCGAATTTGATTATCTTCTCGATTGAGTTTCATTTCATGATAATGAGTGAGATTGTAATTGATTCCTTGTCTAGAGATCATCCCTATTAGGTTGTTAAGCAGGCTATGGATCCTTTGGTGAAGTTCTAGTCATTGACCTCACTCCTTGAAACCCCTCTTTAGCTTATTATTAATTACCATTTTCACACTCTATTTTATTGCTTAAACTCTGTTTTGTTTTACTCTTTTTCAGCTTGTTCTGTCTCCTTTTAGTTTTATTTGATGATTGTGACATAATCTGGATTTACATTTGGCCTGGATTAGGAAGATCTTCAATTGTTTGAGTGCTAGTAATCTCACCCTTGGTTTGATAACTTTAATGCTGCATTGATTGTCCTAGCATATTAGGATTTGATGACATAGGGGTAAAAATCCTGTTATCAAATTGGCATTGTTGCCATTTGGGTGATTTGCTTTGCTACACTCGAACACTTGGATCTCTTGAAACCAGGTTCAGTTGCTACTAACTTGTTTTGGTTTTTTGGTGAAGATGCAGGACTACTCGCAGGTTGCACTCGCAGGAACAGCCATAAGGCCAACCTTCAGTCCAATCTTCTTTAGTACTCGCCAAACCAGCTTGACTTCTGTGAGTTAAACTCTGGTTTCTGAGTTGGGTTTCTCAGGTTCATGCAAACAAGATTGAAAGACAATCAGAATTTACTCAGATATCTAGACAACACTCATTTGCTTCCAGGAGAGCTTAGAGAGCAAAGGGAACAGATTCAGATAAACAATGCACAAACAGTCAATATGGACCCCAATACTACTCCAGAGGGATCTTATGATGATACACCACCACCTCTAGCTGTTGCGGCTCAAATAGCAAGGGATCAAGCTAGACGCCGAAGGTGCATTGGAGCTGGTGATGCACCCAATATTCACACTCAAAGGCATGATGTTCTGTCACCAGCCATTACAAACAAAAGCTCGGAGATTAAGAGTGGTCTCATTGCTATGGTCCAAGGCAACAAATTACATGGGTTACCTTCAGAAGATCCATTGTATCATCTAGATAATTTGAGATGCTTTGTAGCCAAACAAGGATCAATGGTGTAAGTGAATACGCACTAAAACTAAGATTGTTTCCATTCTCAGTTGGAGACAAAGCACACTTATGGGAAAAGCACCTTCTACCAGACACAATAACAACTTGGCCTACTTGCAAGAGAGTGTTCCTTGCAAAATTCTTCTCAAACTCAAGGACTGCAAATGTTGAGGAATCATATATCCGGTTTTGTTATGAATATTTTTGAGACATTGACTGAGGCATGGGATTGTTAAAAATCCTACTAATCCCAATGCACATATCACGCTTTCACTGATGAAACCATTATGAGCAACTTCTACAGAAGAGTTCACCCTAAGATTTATATGTTATTGGACACATCAAGTAATGAGAACTTTCTGAATTAAGATGTAGATGATGGGAGAGCTTTGGTAGAGAATTTGGCACTTGCGGATGGGTAATACGGTGAAGACTATGACAGGACTGTGCGAGACACATTAGACTCAGATCCAACAACAAGGAAGGAGCTGAAGACACTGCATGAGAAGCTGGATCGGTTGTTGATGGTTCACACCAAGTAAGTCAGCCTTGTCAAGGACGAACATATTCAGTAAGGGGAAGATGAACCGGTTGAAGAGGTCTGCTTTTTTCAGAATCATTCTACTAACAAGCCATGGGTTAACTACAAACAGAACCCTAACTTGTCTTATAGGAGTACCAATGTGGCTAATCCACAAGACCATGTTTACCCTCCTAAGCCTAATCAGCAAAGGGCATGGATTACAAAGGAGCAGTACCAACAAAGTTTTCAGCCAGCACCAGCTGCACAACAAGCTCCTACGCCTGATCAGCCTATGCATCCTAAGGTTATGGACCTATTACAACAAATTCCTCGAGGCCAAACAACACAACAAGCTGAAATTACAAAGAAATTTGCTGATGTGCGTAACAGGATTGATACATCCTATAATAATATGAACTGCAAGTTTGAAACTCTCAATGCAAGGCTGATATATGTAGAGAGCCAATAAGTTTATTTTTCTGTTAAAACTAGTGGCTAGCTACCGGGTAAAGCAGTACAGAATCCTAAGGAGTATACCGCTCAGTCCATCACTCTACAAAGCAAAAAATGCTACTTACTCATGCTAAGGGTAAAGATTACATTGAGGACAACATGGTCCAAGAAGAGGAGGGGAAACAAGCTGAAAAATTACCTCCAACTGAAGGCCTCGCGGTTTACCTTGCGGCCCACTTTGAGTAAAGACTTCAAGTATTCCAAAAAGTGTTGTTGATAAGGACTTGAGCACACCTGTGACTCAAGGTTCAGCTAAACCTAAAGCACAATTTCATGGACGCCTGAAGAAAGGCCAAATTGAGAAGTATAAGAATTTCTTTGACAAGCAAATGAAAGAGATTGAGCTGAAGATACCTTTCCTGGATGCATTTGCTCTTATACCTCAGTACAAGAGATTCTTGAAGGAGGATATCAAGGAAAAGGCTAAGGAAGTGGAAGGTTTATCTCTTCATACCCAAGAGTGCAATGTTGTCATAATGTCTGTACTACCTCATCAGCGGAAAAGAATATTGATTAAGAAGTTGGAAGATCTTGGGACCTTCACTCTGCCCTGCGCGTTGGGTCATCTAACTTTCAAAAAATGCTTGTGTGATTTGGGAGCTTCAATCAGCCTTATGCCAATGTCGGTTGCTCAAAAGCTTGGATACAACACCTATAAGCCTTGCAAGCTCTAATTGATCCTTGCCAACAGATCAACCAGGTTGCCTCAAGGTCTTTTGGAGGGTTTACCGGTTAGTATTGGAAATGTCCAAGTTCCAACAGACTTTGTGGTACTTAAAATGGATGAAGAACCTCACGATCCTCTACTGCTTGGAAGGCCATTCTTAGCCTCAATGGGAGAAATGATCGATGTCAGAAATAGAACCATAGAGCTGTACTTGGGAAAGGACATTAAGATGAAGTTGAAGGGTGATCAAAAGAGGCCAACCATTGCAGGTGATGAGTGTGATTTTTAATGGTTTTAGAGTACCATTTTAGGTTGTTT
>OVBA01003808.1:6533-26169 GCA_900406435.1 Lepidium aucheri
GAGGAGAGAAAGTAAAATGAGGAGAGAGAGTAAAATGAGGAGAGAGAGTAAAAAAGGAGAGAAAGTATAATGAGGAGAGAGTAAAATGAGGAGAGAGAGTAAAAAAAGAGACAGAGAGTAAAATGAGGAGAGAGATAGTAAAATGAAGAGAGAGAGTAAGATGAGGAGAGAGAGTAAAATGAGAAGAGTGAGTAAAATGAGGAGAGCGAGTAAAATGAGGAGAGAGTATAAAATGAGAGAAAGAGTAAAATGAGGAGAGAGTAAAAAGAGGAGAGAGAGTAAAATGAGGAGAGAGTAAAAAAAGAAGAGAGAGTAAAATGAGGAGAGAGTGTAAAAAAGAGAAGAATTATTAAAAAAAAAAAAAGAGAAAAAATAGGTTGATTTGTAGTTCAAATTTTAAATGTTAACAAGTTAATGAGTAACCCGTTTCAACCCATCAACCCATTAGAACCCAACTCATTCCAACCCAAACACATTTAACACATCAACCCATTAAACATGTTAACCCATTAGGGTCAAAAATTTCAAAATCAGTGGGTTGATGGGTATGGGTTGAGTTGGATTGACCCATCACTTTTTACCCATTTTAACACCCTATATATATCTTTGTAATGTTTTCTTTGTAAATAAGATTGGAAAAGTTTAAAATTTAAACAGCTCAGTCTCCCGTTGGTATCGGAAGATCGATACTCATATCGTTCCGATAAAAATAAAATGGGACCAGTGTTAAAAAAAAAACTCAGTCTCCGTGCTGCCAATTTGTCAAAAAGTAACTAAACTTACTCAACAAAGTGACAGAGCACGTTTACCTCAATTGTAACGATATTTTTTAGTAATTTTTGTTCAGATCTCAGCCGATTAACATTTTTGTTTGTTTTTTACTTTTGAATTAGATGCCTGACTTCGATTTAACGTTCCCCTCCACACTCATTTCTTTCTTACTATATACACGTGTATGTATATTTATATAGGAATACTAGTTAAGTCTAAATCAAAATGAAACTAATTGTTTGTTCTATAAATAATCGTTTGTAGGAATATTCTTTTGCCATAACAAATTTTTTTAATCACGTGAAAGGTGGCGATCTAGTCTTTAGTAGTGTTTTTCTTGTTTCAATCCTTTGATTCTAATATTAGGAATTGAATAGTCAAAAAAATTCTTGAAAACAGGAAATAATAAATCAGAATTTAGTTTATGTATAACCGATTTCCAATTGGTATAAAAATAGCTTTTCTACAAATCACCTGCATTTCGCCGCATGTATTTTGACATGTTCAATGAGAAGAAATCTGACAAAAATCATAAATCTTATTTAAAGGAAAAATTTGACTTTTAATATCTTAAATAAATCATAGAGATATCTTAAGTGTATTAGATCTGATTTATCTAAAAACACTGATCAAACACGTCTAAAAGTTCCGTACCGATATAGCTAATTGCTAAACCTTAATTAAATCAACAAAAACAAAAAGCATGGAGTTGAAATATATAAAACGAAAACAACATGCAGTGTTTATAATATTCTGTACTTAAAACTGAAACAGCACGTAGTTTAGTATAACTGAAATAAGAAAACAACAGTATGTTTGTTAGAAAATATTAAACGTGCAAATCTTTACAAAGGTTGTAGTTAAGATTATAGGACCCACGTTCGTGCTATAGTGTCAGGTGGCAGACATATGACGCAGACTCTGACGCTTTTTAGCCTAACCAAAAATCTCCACGAAACTTCTTATTATAATTACACAAATCCATATATATATAATCTATAATTAAATTATAATTAAATTATAAAATAAATATGAAGAGATTTCTGAGTCGACGTCAACACCAATTTTGAAGGCGAAGCATCTGGACCCGTAAGAGACTCTCTGATTGATAGCCACATACTCTTTCTCTCTCTCTTTTTTAAGATCTATTTCTTTGCTTTGATTTTGCTATATATGGAGAAGCAGTGAAAGGATACTACACAATACTGTACGAATCCATTAAACAGGATTTTGATTATCTACAAGTATCTTGTGTCTTATCTAGCAAGTTAACATTCTTCTTTATATTTCACCCTAGGGCTTCGGAGAATCCGATCAACAAGAAAGTAAAAAGATCATCGTATTATATATCAGTATCGGACAGACTTAGATGTTCCGGTTTCCGGTGAGTTTAGGTGGTTCACGTGACGAAGCTCGTCACGATCAGATAACACCATTGGATGAGCACCGTGTGGTAGTTGATGAAGTTGACTTCTTCTCTGAGAAGAGAGATAGAGTAATACATGAGAATATCAAAGAAGACGAAACCAATAACGTTCTCGTCAAAATGGAGAGTTCGCGAGTAGAAGATAATATTCTTTCCAGAGATGTAAATGTAAGTATAAACGACTCTTTCATCTCTTATAGTTAAGTCTGAATATTTATATGATGTGAATATATATATATATATATATATGTAGATCGGGCTGAATCTTTTGACGGCAAAATCTGGAAGCGATGAATCAATGGTGGATGATGGACTGTCAATGGATATGGAAGAAAAACGTGGAAAGATCGAGGTACTTCTAATAAATAGTTGATCATTTTTCACAAAAGTTTTGATTATGTAAAATCTATCCACTCGCAGTCAAATATTTTCATCCTATTACATTATTTTCTCCTACTTCTAACTCAACTGAATTAGTGATTATGATTATGTTGTGTATGGGTTTAAAAAATGAATGAAGAATTATTTTTTCAAAAATATTGGAGAATTTTTTTTTGGCTTTTCTAAGGTGTATTTGTTTTATTGGTTGTAACAAATGAAATGAAGAACGCACAACTACAAGAGGAGCTGAAGAAGATGAAAATTGAGAATCAAAGGCTAAGAGAATTGCTGAGTCAAGCAACGAACAATTTCAATTCCTTACAAATGCAACTTGCCCTCATGAGGCAACAAGAACAAAAGGTAAATTTAATTAACTTTTACTTAATTAGTTGTATGTGAACAAACCAAATGTTTTGTATTGTAGATCAATCGTATTTCTTAGTTGTTGAAGATTTATTATTCTTACCAACTTTATATATTTGGTCGTTATGACGGCTCTAAATTTGAGACTAATTAAATTTAAGTGTAACGTCGGCATATAATTATACCTAAATACCAAAAACAAATAGCCGAACCCAAACACCAATTTTATTATCCGAACCCAAATACACATGATTTTTCCTTAATTTTTTCAGCTAATTATTTGTTCTAAAGATTTCAAAAAGACAGATATTCAGTTCTATATCGAAGCATAAAAGTTTGAGTTTTCTTGAACTTAGGTGACTGAGGGCAAATTAGAAGGAAGAAAAAGGCGGGAGCTGCAAGCCATGGTGCCAAGGCAGTTCATGGACCTTGGGCCGTCTTCTGTGGCCGAACATGATGCTGACGTCTCATCTGAAGAGAGGACAACGGTTGGTTCAGGTTCTCCTCCTTCGCCTTTAGAGAGTTCGAGAGAGAACGGAAAGAAATTGCTTGTGAGAGAAGAAAGCCCGGAGGAATCTGAGTCTAACGTTTGGGGAAGCCCTAAGAAATTCCCAAAATATAACCCATCTTCTTGTAGCAATAACAACAACAACAACAACAATGGAAACGCTATTGATCAGTCGGCCGCAGAAGCCACCATGCGAAAAGCCCGTGTCTCAGTTCGTGCCCGATCTGAAGCTCCGATGGTAACCCTTACTCCCTCTACGTAGCCAGGCATTAGCTTATATTAGAACCTAGCTAAGTTTAATGATAATATATATAGTAATGTCGTTAACCTGTTATATAGATAAGCGATGGATGTCAATGGAGAAAGTACGGACAAAAAATGGCTAAAGGAAACCCGTGTCCGCGAGCTTATTATCGCTGCACAATGGCTGGTGGATGTCCCGTTCGCAAGCAAGTACGTATGCTTTTACACATTAAGTCGGCAGTAAACATATAATAATATCATATCTAAACTAGAACTTGCATTTGAAACAAACGAAGCCTTAACCAATGATGTCTTATATAATAGGTGCAACGCTGCGCCGAAGACAGATCTATTCTCATAACCACCTACGAAGGAAACCATAACCATCTACTCCCACCAGCCGCAATGGCTATGGCCTCAACAACTACTGCAGCTGCAAGCATGCTCCTCTCCGGCTCAATGTCAAGCCAAGACGGTCTAATGAACCCAACAAATCTCTTAGCTCGAGCCATCTTGCCTTGTTCCTCAAGCATGGCCACAATCTCAGCCTCTGCACCATTCCCAACCATTACATTAGATCTCACCAATTCACCCAACGGCAACAACCCAAATATGACCACTAATAACCCGTTGATGCAGTTCACTCAACGGCCCGGTTTCAACCCGGCAGTTTTGCCTCAAGTGGTCGGTCAAGCTTTGTATCATAATCAACAACAGTCCAAGTTTCCTGGTTCACCATTACCGGCTCACCCACTTCATCTTGCGACCACTTCCTCAATGGCTGAGAGCGTTAGTGCGGCTAGTGCAGCGATTGCGTCCGATCCAAACTTTGCGACGGCTCTAGCGGCAGCAATTACGTCTATTATCAACGGTTCAGCTCATCAGACTAATAACAGCAGTAATAATAATGTGGCTACGAGCAGCGGTGACAACAGACAATAAGAGTTTCATTTTGATGGTCGAATCTTTTATTATTCTTCGTACTTTTTATGAGTTTGGATGTGTATAAATTATACGTACTTATTGATTTTGATTTTGTTCTAGAAAAGAAGGGTCTTGAGAACATGTTTTTGTTCTGTTCTTCATGTAAGATCAACGATTTTGTTCGGAAATTAAATTTCTCTTCAAAATTGTTTTTTTTTTTCAATTTATAAGCTCACATATGTTTTCTTTTATGTGAAAATCTTTATTTTTAGTTGACAAAAAAAAAAAATCTTTATTTTCCTTAATGTACAGTTTTTTTCTTTTGGCAACTACCTATTATCTCACTTCCCCAATTCATGGAGAGAGTTTAATCTTTGGTGCTGAAAGATTTGTAAGAAAAAACACTATTATTGACTTACAGCTCGCTTGTTGATGAATGGGCCTAAGAGAATTAAGATCCACAATCGAAATGATATGAAGTCAAAATAAGCTCGACAACGAAGTAAGAAGCCCATAAAGCATCTTAGGGAAAGATTACGAGCTAAAGACAACACACTAATGAATAAGAAAAAATTATCTAACCAATTGTAGAAAATCAACGTGCTACCAAATAAGGAAATAGGATCCAGCTAATCCAAGAGAACGGATCTGCGCAATAATAAAGATATGTATCCTGATCAATCCGGAGATAATAGAGGAATAAAAATATTCTAAAAGAGATAAGGAAGAGAAGAATCAATAGATAAAGAGGACCAAGAAACCAAGGGGGCATAGTAAATCACATAGAGAATAGCAAAGAAAAATTAGTTAGTCCGCAATTGAGAAAGATCTCGGCTCTCAGTAGATAGATAATCTAATATTTTTGTATTTATTTGCTGAATCCATTTTATACGAATCATATTCTTATTTGTTTGTTTACGCATAAATAATTTGGGGCCAACCGTGGGGCCAAAAAAAGTTTTTTAAATGCAATTTTAGGGAGACAGTGCATCAACCTACCACCAGTGCGTCAAAGTCCCGACACCCTGTGGAGAAACTATGATAAGAGGATGCCAAAAAGCAGTACGCCGGTGTTACAAAGACAACTTTGTACTCTCCAATTTTGACCTCACATAGCAACTAGTTCAACTCAAAGCCTCGTCTAAACAAAACATCGGGACCTACCACAACTCGAAGCTGGAGCCGCCAGAAGTATCAATGCCGGAGCAGATCAAGATAGACCCTACTTACCAAGAAAAACAAGTTGGGGTAGGAAGAGACCTCGACCCAAAAACCAAAAAGGAGCCAATTCATTTTCTAAGCCAGAATATCCAAACTTTTGCATGGTCGACATCTTCAATGACTGAAATTGATTCATCAATCACCTCGTACGATCTGAGCGTTGATCTAACATTCTGACCAATAAAACAAAACAGGACGAAGTTAGGTCTCGAACGCGCTAGGGCGATCAATGAAGAAGTAGAGAGGCTCTTGAAGCTAGGGTCGATAAGGGAGGTAAAATACTTGGACTGGTTGGTGTATCCGGTAGTCGTCAAAAAGAAAAACAAAAAATGGATAGTTTGCGTTGACTTCATGGATTTAAACAAGGCATGCCCGAAAGGCAATTTTTTGGTCCCACACATTGACCGACTAGTGGAAGCCACCGCATGATACCAAGTGATGTTCTTCATGAATTCCTTTGCTCGATACAACCATATCCTTATGCATCTGGAAAAACAAGACAAAACCTTGTTCATAACAGATAGAGGAACATACTACTACAAGGTCATGCCATTTGGGCTGAAGAAAGTTGGGGCAACGTACCAACAATTGGTAAACAGGATGTTCGAAGAACATCTAAGGTGAACAATGGGAGTCTATATCGATGATATACTGGTAAAATCGGCTTGGGCAAGAGATCACATGAGCCAGCTTGTTGAATGGTCAAAATCTTGAGCGAGTATGTAATGAAATTGAATCCAGCCAAATGCTATTTCGGAATCATATCGGAAGAATTCCTTGGATATTTAGTCACAAACTAGGGATCAAGGAAAAAACCAAAGCAAATAAGTGCACTAGTAGCCACATCACCTCTGAAGATGCCCAAACACATACGTCGCCTTAATAGGAAGATCACGACATTAAATGCCTTCATCTCTAGATCAACCAATAAACCCCACCCATTTTACAGGTTACTCAAGGCAAACAAAAAGTTTAAATGGAACGACGAATCCCATCATGTCCGGATGATTAGTAAAATGGACGATCGAACTGAGTGAGCATAACATCAAATTCAAAGCAAAAAAGCTGCCAAATCCCAGGTCTTCGCTGACCTTGTGGCCGAGTTGATACAGTCCAAAGAAGATCAGACACTTGTGCTCTCGCCATGGAAGCTACATAACTATAAAGCATCATCAAAAATGGTTTCAAAATAGAAATTCGACTCACTTCACTGGCATGATAAATCTTGGAACAATCATTTTGTCTTGGATACAAGGCCTCAAAGAAAAACCAAGTATCCAAAGAAATAATGCAGTGATGGCCATCTCCGATAACAACAACCAAACCGATGAACCAGCTAGTAGACAGTCCCATCCCGAAGTTCCGACAACTACAAAACCAAACTAGTGGGAGCCAATTTTCTAATATATTTAGGACAGGACATTACCTTAGGACCAATGGCAAGCACGAAAACGCATGGTACAAAATGTCATATACTACATGATAGAACACCAATTGTACAAACATAGTTTTAGAGAGCAATTCATACAATGTGCAAGCTCCGATGAGGCTAAAAGACTTCTTGCCAAAATCCAAGAAGGGTCGTGCATAAGCCATTCAAGAGGACGAGCTCTAGCCATAGTATAAAACAACAAAGGTACTATTAGCCCACCATGGTCGGAGAAAGCAAGGAATATTTCAAAAGGTGTGACAAGTGCCAGCAACACGCCCATACCATACATCAGCAAACAGAAGCTCTAGCTTTAGTAGTCATCACTTATCCTTTTATGTGATAGGCAATAGATATAATCAGGCTAATGGGACCATCCGAAATACAAATGTACAAGTTTGTACACATCCTCATAGATTATTTCACGAAGTGGGTCGAGACATAGACATACCTACAAATCACCAGAGAAACCATGAGACATTTTTATGAAAAAACATTGTATGCAGACACAAACTCCCTAAAGAAATCATGACCAATAGGACCAACTTAACATGGAAGCTTGTCAAAGCGTTATGAAAAAATGGAGAGATACAATTAACAACATCGACACCAGGATACCCTCAAGCCAACAAGCAGGTTGAAGCAACCAACAAGACCAATGTAAGCAACCTCAAAAAGCGTCTAGACTCTAAAAAGTCAAAATGGGCCAATAAGCTCCCAGCAATATCGTTAACCTATAAGACCACACCGCAATGTTCCACAGGAGAGACACCGTTCTCCATTTCCTTGACCTCAGAGCCATGGTACCAGCAAAAGTATCTAAGTATATGAAGGATATTCAGCCATGACAATGGGTGGCTCAATAATGAAATGCTAGAAGATAACTTAAGACTTCACAGACAAAAGTAGAGACCTTGCGATGGTAAGAAGGCAAAACTACTAACAGATGGCCGTGAGACATTACAAATCCAAAATCAAGAAAGCAAATTCAAGGAAAGGGGAACTCGTGGTTAGAAAGGTCTTTGAAAAGCCAACGAAGCTCAACATCGGGAAACTTAGAGCAAACTAGGAAAGACCCTACCACTTGACAAAAATTGTTCAGAATGGAGTACATATACTGGAAGAACTCGAGACAAGAAAGCCCATGGTAAAATTCTGGAATCTCGTCCACCTAAGGAAATATTCTCCCTAAAGAAGCTAAGGAAAATGCTTACGCAAAAAACAGCATAAAGTATGCATGTAATAAATTAAACTTAGTTTAAGGCTTCATCCCTTCAGAATACATAAGGAGCTTGCTCTAAGTGAGTCCAACTATATTTCAATAATATATATATATATATATATATATATTTATAAAGACGTAAACAATGTTCAGAATTCAAAAGGTAAGCAAAGTGAAAAAAAAGTACTCGAACGAAAAGGAAAAATACAAAAAGAAAATCTAAGTAAAATTCCCCAGGTTAGTTCCCAAAGTGGCGACAACATGATCTTCCATTGTTGATGAAACCACTGCAGTACGAGCAAGATCCTCCGGAGCCACTCGTAGGTTGTTAATCCTCAGTATTGATGACGCCACCGAAAGCAAGATTGCCACCATCCGAATGGCCAGTAAAGGCCAAATAGCTAGAAGATACTTCGCCATCATAAATAAACTAACCCTCGTCTCCTTTAACATCACCTCAATGGCCAAGTCAAGAATCTACAGCTCCTTAAGGTGAGCCTTTTCTTCTGCGTGAGCCTCAAATTTAGCGCGCTCCACAACAAGATTGATCGGGCCGGCTTGTATAGCCTTTATGAGGCAAATATTTCTCACGTGTTGATGGAGCCTAGATTCGCACTCGTCTGCCAGCGACCTCCGATCCCACTCAACCTTGAAAATCCTGAAACAATCAAGGAAGGATGCATCCCTTCGGGCTGCCTCATTGACGAGTTGGTTATTCCTAGATAAAGGGTTTGCATGTCGAGCTCAATGGATCAATGAGACTCCTCCAGACTAGAAACCTTGGATTTTAGCCCACATATACATTCTCTAGCTAGCGCTAACTCTGCCTGAATGGCTATAAGGCAAGCTCGAAAGGCAGCGTTAGCTCCAACTTCTCTGCAAGATAATTATACTTATTCATTGACATCACCGCCTGGATATAAGAGATTAAAACTCAACACACACAAACAAAAATAGAGACAAAAGCAAGAGAGACTAGAAGCACTCAGCCAAGTACCCGAATATAGTCCCTAGACAACTACTCATAAGCATCCCTCAATATCATTTGCTCAATAGAGGAAGAGCAGAGTCTCTCTTCCTAATTGAGTGAAAGCCTTGGCTACTATAGAAGGCTCCACATACATTAGAAACTTGTACCTGTCCAGTGAACTAATCAGACCGCCAAAACAGGACCCCCCAAAGACAAGCGCCCTACTATGATCAACTTTAGTTGAACCACGTTTTGTTGGAGGAGAAGAGCCCAAAGATTAATTTTCAACCTCAAAGGGGCAAAGTGAACTCCCCTAAGGATAGTCAAGAAGAAGACACATTATTTTACACAAAAGAACAACAAGGCATATCGAAAAAGCTTTTAGAACAGAGCTCCCAACAATGTAGCTGAACACCAGTGACAATTTCAGAAGAAGGACCTGTCACAAGGACAGCACAAGAAAAGATATAGGATATCGTGTCAATAAAATCATCAATTTTACAGAATACTAACCTAAACGTGCTTCGAATTAAACAGGAACAACATGGACTGAAATGATTAAAGACACTATAGCAAAAATGAGAGCAATAGAGGGCGCTACGCTGCAAGAATCAAGGTAACAATCTTAATCATTAACTAAACAGTTCTTCATACGGTATGGCGTAAAGGAATCCCACAGGAGATCACCCTTCAAGAATGCTGTAACAAAACTCTTTGGGTCCTCGACGGAAGGAAACTCGAAATGAAGTAGCAAAAGAAAGAAGAAAAAAATCACAAACAATAAGGAACATAGTTGAAGAGGAACTTTGGCCTTACCAGAAGTACCCCGCCATCACCTCAAAAGAGCCCAAGAGAAGAGTCACGATATTTTTCTTGGTAACTTTAAAGAAAAATTAATAATGCTTCCGACGAGGGTCCCTCTCAGGAAGAACCTCAATAACCTCTAGATCCCTCTTATTCGATAGATAAAGGAATTGGGCCGAGTGCTTGATGGTATAAAGGGAGAGAAGGTCATCAGAAGAAAAAGTAATCTCTTCCCTTACAGCACGAACATACAAACCTAGAATAATACGAATAAAAGAAGGGCAGAGCTGAGACAAAGGAAGCGCAGTTTGACCAAAAACTGGACCAAGACGCATGAAAAAAGAAAGCAAAGGGAGCTTCTTTCAAAAAAGATAGTGTAAGCACAGACAAAGCCTTTAGGAACATTCTCCGAAGATCTGTCCTTTGAAGCCTCTAGAGTGACGGATGTAATATCGAGCTCATGTTTCCACCGTTCCAAGGATTCATTGTAAAAATGGACTTTAAGATGAGGACCTTATATGTCCTTTACGCCCCTCAAAAGCCTTAGTTTATTGGAGGATTTCTTACGAGAAGAAGCGCAAGTAGATTGACCGGAAGAAGAAGCCTCCTCAACCATCAGGGTAATATGACAATAAAAATATTAAGTGTCGCTGTGAGTGTAAAACAATGGTCGTAAGGAGGAGGAGAATGATACAACTCCCCTAAAGATAAATAACTAGTAAAAGTGCTCGGACTAGTGGAATCAATCTCGATATCGCTCATAAAAGGCAAACCCAGAAAATTAAGGCAGAAGAAAATTTTCATAAATAAAATAAATGATAGAAGGTACCTTGAATGAAATCGCCAAAGTCTACGAATCAAAAAAACAAGTAATGAAAACAAAAAGAAACCATTCAGAATTCCACGATCTTAACCGTCAAAGGAATAACCAATAGAGGATCCAAACCAGCAAAACCAGCATAAATCTCTAGAAATGAATGAAGTAATTTCTGTACTCCCACCAAAACAAATCAAGGCCCATTACGGTGCAATAAAAAGGGACTACAACCAGAAGGCCTAAGTACGCCAAATATAAGAAAAGGTTGGGTAACAGGCAAAAGCCAGTGAAGGAAAAGAAAGTGAAACAAAGAAAAAATTCCTAATTACGTGATGTTTGTGTGGTGACAAAAAGCAATTAAAATCATCAAATGCAAACAATCTGTCACTTAAGTATTTGAGGTTCGAACAACAAAGAACCTAGAATTAACTCAATAAGACTTACAAGATTCAAGATTAAGCTAAAGAAATCAAAGTTGACAATTGGAAATTATAACTACGAAGCAAGATATAACCAAATACAAAGAAACATAAGCTAAACGAAATCCACTTAAATGAAATTAAGTAAACAAGATAATAATCAAGAATATAACAATGGGAAACAAGCGAGTGTTCTTAGGCAAGAAAATGATCCAAGACAAGGCAATTAACCAATGATGCAACAAGGTACAATAAGGAACAACCTAGAACATGAAGCACTAAGCTAGATCAACCCACTCTCATGGCATTGATCTCTATGTCAATCAAGAGAATTTGCTAAACTCTCATTAGCAAACCAATCGACCAATAATCATTGAAAACAGGTTCATTAAGTTCACTAGTCCCCTAGACATCATCTTTCGAAGTCCTAGGAAGAAAAGCTCTAAAATAGGTTATTCGCGAATTTCATCGAACACCTCTCGGGCAATGATTCTTATAGCATCTATTTTCAAGAGATCAAGTTGGATCTAGCATTAAGAACACCTAAATAAAAGGAATCTAACAACCTAAGCATCAATGATCAACTACCCAGCCCTAGATCTACATAACCTTTAACCATTCTAATGACTACTCACTCATGATGCAAATAAAAAAACAAAGAAGATGAAGAAATGATAAACATATTGAGATAACAAAAGCTTAGGGAATAGAGATTCTTCAATGATCTTCAAGAAAGATGATCCAATAGTCTCCAATCTTTCTCTCAAACTCTCTCAATGTATTTTTAATAAAAACTTAGAAAAACTTAGAGAAATTGAAGTCTAAATCGAATAATAAGCTTCTCCTCAAGTTCTGACCGAATTATCATATTTGTACCCTAAGATTAGAGTTTTAAAACAACTTAAGAAATGGTTTGGGTTGACCTGGGAAAAACCAGGTTGTACCAAAAGTTTTGTGTCTGGTTGTAGTCTCATCGACTTGGTGGTGTTGACCGTGTGGTCGAGTGTGCTTCATCCAGGAAAAGGAGATCACGTGATGGTACAGTTGGGTTGATGTGGTTGAGTGTGCGATCAATGGGTGGATCGTGGAAGTCTTCATGCGGAACGGGCACCATTGGGCATCTCCAGTCGGGTCATTGGTTAAGCAAGTGAGTTTCAGCTTATGGTGAAGCGAACGATCTGGCGTCATCCTGCCCAAGTCGGGTTGAGGTTCGAGTAAGTAACTTACGTACTTCTTGTCTCCTGTACGTCTGGATCGGGTCGCTAGCATCAACCGAGTGGTTGATGCTTGGAACGTTGGGCTGCTTCATCACGCATTGGTCCGTCGACCTCCAAGGGTCGACCTTATGGTCGAGACCGCGTCATCTGAAACCTTTTCTTGTGCGTTCTCCTCATTTTTTCTTGTCGGGCCACGCGTATTGATCTCGTGGTCGAGGATGCTTCATGCGTGTGTAGTGCTGATCTATCGATCGACCATGAGTGGTCGATCATGAGGTCGATCCAAGACCAATCCTCTTCCTTCTTCTTTTTTCTTGATCCATTCCAATACTAATGCTTGAGTGCTTCATTCCATGAACTCCAGTCCTCCAAGTTAAGGTCTACTTCACCTAAAATGACTCAAAAAGAACCAAAAACACAAATGCATGATCTAAGAACTCTAATGCATGAATTCTACACAATGTGATATAATAATGAACTAAATGCAACTTATATGAATGAGAATGATGCAAAATGATAGTGAAGATAGTGCAATATATACACATATCACTACCCACAGTTAAAAATGGGCTAATCCAGCTTCTAGCTACTTAGCGGATATACAAAACTGATTGCAATCAATTTAAGAAAATCATGAATTCATTTCAAAAGAAATAGAGAAGAAACAACAAAGTATGAATAAAAACCCCATCGGGTACAAAAAGTCAAAACAATATTAAAAGATTTAAACGAAACAGAGAAAAAGAGCGAGCTCCTAGTTTATGCATCATGGCCCACTAAGAGATTGTGAACCAGATCATGTGCTAGATTCATGATTCAAATCAAAGGAACCAGAGCCCGCTGGTCTCTCAAGAGCAGCCTCTACACCCAAGTCATGGATGTTAAGCCCGGGGCACCTCCTCTCCATGAGGGAAGCATGAGCAACCACGCACTCCTACCTCATCTCATTGAGGTCCTTCGCATCGATATCCCCACCACAAAGCTAGATGACATTCTCAAAGCAAGCTTCAACGGACGTAAGGACCTTAGCGTACTCAAACTCTTTGGCTTTTTTGTCAAAATTTTCTTCGGAAGTCTCCACGGCTCCTAGTACTGCTTTGCTAGCAGCGCGTGGGCCTCACTCATGGTTTCGAAAATCCACTATTCCTTTGAGGCAGTTAACAATTGCTTTCCTTTCGAGTTGAACCACCTTTTTGTTAGACAAAGTACACTTTGTAGTCATTGTCTTTAACTCAGTCTCACATAAGGCAAAATCAACTTCTCGCCTGTATGCCTTCTCGGTCATCTAGGACAAGGAGGCGGCGAAGTGAGCATAGGAACAACCATCCTTAGCAGAGGTGGAATGAGACACCTTAGCACTAAGAGCCTCATACTTCCCAACCAAACAAGTTGTGGCCCTCGCGACTTGCATCAACCAGATAACCAGCAACAAAAAGCAACCAAGAAACAATTAAAAAGATGTGTAAGATCATACCAAGCCAAGATCAAATATGGCCTCCCAAAACAGCCCTTTCTCCATAATATCCTAAACAAACGAGATTAGAAAATGCTCAATGATGATGAAGTGGCAAAGAGCATCCAAAGATTACACTCGCTCGCTAGAAGAGTCAGAAGCATCTATGGGTCGCTTCTCCTCATGACACCCATGATCGTTGCGAGCCTGGTTCAAAAAATGCCACCTAGTGCAAGTCATTGGCCTCTCAGGGGGGTTCTCTGCACCCATATCCACAACCTCCTTATAACATAAGGGATCTTAAGACCTTTTTGATGAGTCTGAAGGGCAAGCGTCATGCGGGGTCTCGAGGTGAGACAAAGAACATAGATGGTCGTAGCTAGAGTATAACGATCGAGAAGATTCCTCTAAAGAAAAAGGAAAAATAAATACAGATATTAATGTTTCCTAAAGATAACAATAGGACATTATTAACAAGCACGATACCTCGACAACACTCAGATTAGGCTGAAGGACGGAACAGAGACCGAGAAGAACCACCAGCCACAGGCGCGAGAACAAAAGTGAAAACAGCACGATAAATTCGTTTGGTAGTGAAAGATTACTAAGAATAGTCACCCTTTAAGTTCAAAAATGATCTTTAAGCTCCGACTAGAATAGAGCTCGACATTCTAAAAAACATGAAAAAGATAAGCTACAAAAGAATTTTAAAAAAAATTAAAAGAGAAAAAGAAAACAGAGCCGTTAAACTAAGAGGCCCGACCAAGTACTCGTCCTCATTAATAAAGGACCATGTCAAAAGGACATTCCCCAATATTAGCAGGGGATTTACAAAACCAAAACCCTCTCTTCTTCCAATTATCATCACGCTCTAGAGTATCCTTAATTTGTTTGTTTAATGGTCATTTGCAGATCGATGGAGCATATGATTCTCGTTACTTGCAAGCTTGCAAGCACATAAAGAATATGATTCGAATTCTATATTTTGTATGTTTTAAAATATGCAAAATAATTATGTTATTATAAAGCCTATGTTTATAAATCTTAACTTCATAAATTTTACTATTACATTCAAAAAAAAATCTTAAGAACCTCATTTGAGATTCTACCATTGGAGGCCCAAAAATTGTAACTCTTATTTTAGAGTTCTTAGATTTAAATAATGCATTATTTGGATTAAAAAAATGTTAAGAACCCCATTTGGGCTTCTTATTGATAGAGATGGTCTAAGGTCTAAATTGATAGAGATGGTCTAAGGTAGAAATGGAACATGTAAAAAAGACAAAATATCTACAGAAAAGTGGTAACCAAGTTTATCTCAACTAACTAACTATATATACACACGTATGGAGTTTCTTCCTTATCTTTTGGGATGGATGCTTAAGATAAATAGTTATTATTATTTTATTTTTGACATAAGATAATTAGTTATTACTAATATTATAAACTGACTTTTATATTTATGACTTATCTTATTGAACGATGGATGTAGCTCGAACAGTAACTCTAAAAAGAATTGGATCCAGTTGAGTTAAGAGCATAGAGATTTTCTCAAGCAAAAATAATATTAATATTAGAAGTATATAGAGAAATAGTTAATATTAGAATTGAATCCATTTATAAACTTCAAGTGTTCTAAGTGGCTAATATATGAGATTCTCCAATTTTCTCATTTGAAAACTCTGTTTCTTTTGATTATTATTTTTATTTATTATGAGAAGTCCACATGAGAATTTCTCAATGGAGGTGTTTAAATCATTTAATACAGTGCTAATTAGTCTATGTATATTATTTCATTTTATATGTAGATCTTTTAAAAATCTTAACAATGTGATTTATCATTATATCCATCTTTATATCATTGTTAGCTTTGCAGTTCCTGAACGACTGCTCATGAATACAATGACATTTCTTTGGCCAAAACGAAGATAAATACACACACATGAAAACAAAAAGAACATGAGACTTTTCATTGAGGTTTTAACAAACTGAAGTAAAATATTAACCCAAACAAAATAATAACTAAACTAATATTGTTTTTAATTGAGAAATAATATATTAAATATTCTCTAATCCATTATTGATTTAATTGTTCGTATTTGTTGTTAACTGAAGATTATTTCCTCCTATTTTGTTTTCCCCTTTAATTAACAGCACGAGTCACAGCCTATGATTTTCCAACGTGGAATTCTTTATGTTTACGTTTAAAGTTAGAATTATTATGGTGTTGCTAGCAGCATTACCTGCACTGCGAGTTTATTGTTTGACAAAGTCTACGAAATGATCGTAAAATCTGGTCCTCAAAGTATGAGCACTTCTATAGCCACTATAAACATTTCAACCTCAAAGTCTTTCATCTTCAAACTTAACTCTCTCTAAATCTCAAGAAACTCAACATGCCAATACCAATAGCAAAACACTACAAAGCTCTCTTTCTAGTCCTCTCCATCTTCTACCTCTTCTCGGGGGCGGTCACGGCCGCCACGGCGACAACCACCACCAAAAAAGCACTATGCTTCATCCACCGAAATTATGTTTTAGTTTCGTTCTCTAGTCTCTGAGTGTCACATGGCATACAAAACGATTAAAACTTTTTGTTTTCTGTAATTTGAACAGATATTGATTGTACTATTAGAAAAGTATGTTAGAAACGAAGAAGTGAGAATTATCTCAAAATATTCCTCGACCTTGCCAACAATTATCTCAAAAATTGCATCTAAAAATTAGCCCACCCAACAATTATGGAAATGGGCTGAAAATAGCCTAAAAGTTAAAGCTTCAAACAACCTACCAAACGGCGGTGCATTTGACCCGGTACGATTACCTGCAGTGGTGAGAAACTATGTGAGTTTCTTTTTTTTTCTTTTTTTGTCAACCTTACTCATTCATTTTACTAGTGGGATCGACAAAAGCCTGATTCATAGCCAAATTGGTAACTATGTGGGTTTCTTAAAAAAAAAATTAATATTTCAATCTATCTAATTTAATAATTAATTTTTATTTTATTTTTTAAAAGAATAACCACTCATAATAAACTATGTGGCATATGTGAGTTTTTAAGGGATTCTCAAATAAAAAACTTTTCTCATCTCTCTTCTCTTTTTTAGTTTTTTTATTATTTTATTAGTGAGAATCCAGATCACGTTCATAATTGATCACATGCCAAGGCAGGAGAATTATATTGTTCAGTTGTACTTGTACCATTTCAATATATTTTATTATGCCTTATCTTGTGGTTGTGGGATTCTTCTCATTTTCCTTCTCCTCGTGTCTCCTCCTCTTCCCTCAATTATTTTCTCAAACTTCCAATTGGACAAAAACTTTTATTCTAAACGAGGGTGAAGGACCCACCCAAAACAATATCTATTTCAACATTGTGAGGAGATATTTTTGCGACGCCAAAAAATCAAAAACAAACAAAATAGATATTAAACTATACAGGCTAACTTCATTTCCCCGTACCGCACAAGAAACAACAGATAGGTTATGTCGGTAGGCTACTAGTACCAATTACCATCTCAATTTAACGTGATTAATAATATCATTACTGCTATCATTCTATAAGTTATTCACGTAAATATTGAATCTTATAATAACTCTGGCTAGCTTTGTCATGTTGTTGTATGGAATATGTTTCTACAAATGGCAAAATGGATTTGTAGAATTATGTACGTATAATAAATTACGTATGATTATCAGCGATTACGTGATTAGTTGGTGTGATTGGCAAAAAAATTACTATCTTGTTGTAAGATGTTTTGTTGGGGATGACTTTGTTTATTGCCGTCATTGGTTTATATATTAGTTGCCTAATTTTATGACCTAGCATTATTTGAACGTTAAAAGTTAAAATACTAGTGTGATCCTTTGGATTGGGAGAGCTATTTTTGACTTATGAGCGTATCTGTTGTTCGATATTGACAATGATAATGTATAGAGCCAATATTCATTATTTCCTTGTATTATATTACGGCTTGATTGGTGCAATTCCTTTTTATCACTTTTTGCGTTCCCTTCTTGGTTTGAATAAAACGACAAATGTTTATCTCTACTTGTTTCCCATTATGTTTGATATTTTACGATATGATCTGGACCGACGTTGAGTGGATCCTGCCATGGTTTAAAATTTTAAATACCAAAACTATTCGATGGGGTCGTCTCCGATTCCAACTAATAATTGAGCCCTGCCCCTGACCCTGACCCTGCGTTAATTTAACATCATTTAGACCTCTTATTATTAGTTTGTTAAAAAAAAAAAAAAAAAACCTCTGGTTGGCTTTCACACGTAACGGTAGCTAGTCGGTAGATTGAGACATCAGCTTCAACCTAAGTAACTATGCAATTCATGTTTTGTTGTAATTAATGCAATTTATATAGCACATTAATGCAATCTATATAGACTACAAAAAAGATCATATTACATCATTTTTTTTTAATATTTACATCAATTATAAATGATGCAAACAACTTTTGCATCACTTAAATAAATGACTCTGAATGTGATAATGCTAATAATTTGCATCAATTTATTAATAACCGATGTAAATATTAGTCATATTAACATCGGTTATTATAAAAGATGTAAATATGTATCAATTGTAAGAAAATGATGTTAACTTTTACATCATTTTATTAAGTGGTGTTAGTATTAGTGTCAGTTAAAATAATTGATGTTAAATATTTATATCAGTTATGATTAATTGATTCTAAAATTAATATTAGTTTTTATAATTGAAATAATTGTGAAAATTTTCTGATTAATAGAAAATATTATTTTTAATAGTTCTATTATTATTTTCTATAGAAAAAAATCATTTCAAATATCAACTAATTAGATTTTAATAACCGAACACAATTATTATTTAAAATATTATTGAAAACGTTTTATTTATATAACAAAATAAAATAAACTAATTTTTATTTACAAAAAAAAATTAAAATTACAAATCAAACCAATTAATACAAACTTAAATTATCAATATTCTTGCTTTGCTCCATTCATATTTTTTCATTCCATCTCCATTCCATCTCCATTCCATCTTTATTCCATCTCCATTCCATCTTTGTAAATTTTCTAGGGATTATTATAAAAGTAACCTAAATATTAAATTGAAATACTAAAACTAAACTAAAGTTCAATCAAATGCAAAAGTAACCTCTAAAATTAAGGAAATTATGATATTGTCCCTCATGACCAAACAAAAAAAGAAAGAACTCAATTACGTTTATATCATTATACAGAATTGTAGACTACATCGGAAGTCTACAATGTAGATTCATTGTAGACTATCGATCCAGTCTACAATGTAGACTGCCAATGAAGTCTGCATTTAAATCATAATTGATTTTTAAAATTAAAAAGTATAAAAAATATTTTAATTAAAATTTTTGTTACAANAAGTATAAAAAATATTTTAATTAAAATTTTTGTTACAAAATATATTTATAGACTATATTGAAACATGAAA